>JAJPUD010008587.1:14189-71921 GCA_023553655.1 Myrmecobius fasciatus | reverse complement strand
ATTTTTTTTTTTTTTTTTTTTTTTTTTTTTTTTTTTTTTTTTTTGCCGAGGCAGTTGGGGTTAAGTGACTTGCCCAGGGTCACATAGCTAGGAGCTCATCTGCCCATTCTACCAGGAAAGTCTTTATATGTTTGGGATAGATATCATTCTCACTCACTGATAAGTTTGAGATCCATTGGTTATCTTTAACCTGGTTTAACCTGTCTGCCAAAATGGCTTACCAGGGTATGTCTTCTTGGATTCCATAGGTGAGAGTTAGGTGGATCAGGTAGACACCAAAGGTGGAAAACAGCCCCAAAAGGGGTTTGACAACCTTCACACCAGAGGTATGAGTCCTCCCTTTGGAGTTAAATTTGTTCTGTAGAATTTTGCAATTCTCCCTTTTAGTTCTTTTGTGGTTGTTATTCCTTCCATTTACATTGTGGTAGTCATGATGTATATTGCTTTTTTTTAACTTTACATCAGATTTTCATGCTTTTCTGTATTCATCATTGCTTACAACATAATAATATTCTACTACATTCATGTGCCATAATTTGCTTAATTATTTCACAATAAATGGGAAATAATTCTGTTTCCAGTTCTTTGTTACCATAAAATCAATACCATAAGTATTGTGGTGAATAAAGGACCTTTCTTTTGATCTCTGATTTTCTTGTAGTAAAGACCTAGCAGTAGGATCTCTGAGTCAAGAATTATGGGTATTTTGTTTTTATTTTTAAAAAAACATTCATTTACTTTTCCCTAAGGAAACAAAATAACTTGTTGATAAGAATTGTCCTCGTTTCATAATCTAAGCCACAAACGAGGCATCTAACTAAATTATACTTAATTGGATTAAATTTTAATGAGTTATGTTTAATTAGAACAATAAGTAACAATATATTGGTGTCTGATTCCCAATTTATTTTTAGCGAATACTTCTTTAAAAAATTTTTAAATTAATATCTTTTGTTTTTACATCAACTATATTTGCCAGTGTATCCCTACCTTCTCCCCCTTCCAAACAACCATCCTTTATAAAAGAGAATATAAGAGAGGGGGAAAAATAATTTAGCAAAACTAACCCTTATTCAACCTTTGCCATTTTTTGTAGTCCATCTCCAGAAAATATTTCCTTCTTCTCTATCTGTATTCCAGACCACAACATATTGGGGGGAAAGTCTCACATTATATATGATGTTCCACACTCATAATCCCTGATGTCTGCAAAGATGTGGGGAAAGGTGTCCTCTAATAACTCTTCTTTGGGAACAAACTTGGTCATTATTATTTTGCAGTTTTTGCTTTTAATTGTGTTCACATTATGGTTCTTTCTGTTTACATTATTGTGCTGCAGTCTGTGTGTATTATTTTGCCTGGTGTGCTTCTGCCTTCATTTTGTATCAATTCATAAAAGTTTTCTCATAGTTTTCTATTCATTATTATCATCATTTCTTACTGCATAGTCATATTCAATTATATTTGTGCACAACAGCTTCATTCCCTAGTTAGTAGGGATCTACTTTTCCCTCTCAGATTTTTGCAACTATAAAAAGAATTACAATAAATATATATGATGCAATTCTCATCCCCAACTCAGTTAACTCAATTGATGTAATCATGGTATTTAAAGGAGATATTTAATTAGGTTTTTAACATTAAATTTAAGCCACACCTAGGGATTTATTCCTTTACAAAGTTTGAAAATGTCTTTAATTGAATGAGAAGGTACCATCATGGCTGGCTTAAGGCTCTCCTCCCCCTAAAAATGTTACTCCCATTGGGAAGATTTTGAGAGAGAAATTTTGGGAGAGATGTATTTATATGGGAGGACTTTGCAAGCAGGAGGATGAGAATATTTTTCTCTCCTCCTCTCCATTATCCATGCTGCCCAGTAGAGATTTGCCCAGAGGGAGATCCTCCATCTAACAATTAAAAGAAATTTGAGGAATAGCTAAGGAACCAGAGATGAATACTACAGACAGACACAGATAAAGAAATAAGGTCACTGGAAGGAGAAAACAGATTAGGAAAGCAGGGATCCTTTTAATACAGGCAATCAAGACTCAACCTGTGGAAAGAAGCAGAGCCCAAAACCCAACTAAAACTTTCAAAAACTCTGAGTAGAACTAAGAAAGAAAATCTATGTAGTTCTGAAGTTGTAAGTTACTTTGGTACATGTGGCTCATTACTATGGTACTTTAAATATGAGTCCACTCTTCCCATGAATTCTTAACATTTGTGGGACAATGTGATTCAAGTAACTGGAGAGAAGAATGTTTTGCAGCTACTGTTTTTACCATACCATTTTTTTCTTTTTTTTTTTTATTAAAGCTTTTTATTTGTATAACATATGTATGGGTAGTTCCCCATCATTGATCTTTACAAAGCTTTCCATTACAAATTTTACCCCCAGTCTCCTCCCCTTCCCTAGATGGTAGGAAGTCCACTACATGTTAATAATGTTGAAATGCTTGAGAAGTTATGCAAGAAAAATCCTATTTACAAGAAAAAAAAAGAATCAGAGAAAGGCAACACAATGCAAGCAAATGTCAATAGAGATCATGAAAATGTTACGTTGTGGTCCATATTTCATTTCCCTCTCTCTGGGTGTATATGGTTTTCTTCAGTGAACAATTGGAACTGGTTTGAGACAATTCTTTGTTTCAGAGAGCCATGTCCATTAGAATTGATCATCATGTAATGCTGTTGTTGCTGTGTATGATGATCTCCTGGTTCTGTTCGTTTCACTTAGCATCAGTTCATGCAAGTCCCTCCAGGCCTCTCTGAAATCGTCCTGCTGGTCGTTTCTTACAGAGCAATAATATTCCATAACATTCATATACCATAATTTATTCAGCCACTCTCCAATTGATGGGCATGCCTTCAGTTTCCAGTTTCTAGCCACTACAAAAAGGGCTGCCACAAACATTCTTGCACAGGTGGGTCCCTTTCCCTCCTCTAAGATCTTTTTGGGATATAGGCCCAGTAGAAACACTGCTGGGTCAAAGGGTATACCATACCATTTTAAGACATGTTTTTGCTAAATTTTAATTGCGTCTACTGGATGATTGTTAATAAAAGACACATTAATGGGGGCAGCTGACATATAATGTTATGCGTAGTCACATGTGGTTAACCCTATAACCCAAGACAGTTGCTCCCCTGTAACCTAACCAGCTAAATTAATTGTCAGTTGGAGCACTACAGATATTTTTTGTGCACATGTGATCTTTTTTTTCTATCTCTGACCACTTTGGAGTATGTGAGGATTGAAGGAAGGAAGGGAGGGAGGAAGGAAGGAAGAAAAGAAGGAAGGAAGAAAGAAAGGAAGAAAGGAAGGAAACAAAAATCTCTTATAATATCTTGCCCTTATACCCAGTCTTTTTCCAAAGCCTATCAATTTCACCTTTGCAATATCTCTAGAATATACCACCTTCTCTCCTCCACTATTGCTACCACACTTGTACAGCTCCACACCACCTCACATTTGGACTAAGCTCAAGTTCAGCTGTGTTATTCCCATACTCAATAAACTCCAGTGGCTCCCTATTGCCTCCATGATCAAATACAAAACCTTTAGTTTGGTATTTAAAGCTCCCCACCTTTCCAGTTTTCTTACACCTTACACCCTCCCCTCCCTGTACACATATACTCTTTAATTCAATGATACTGGTCACTTTGCTATTCTGTGAACAAGAGACTCTAAGATCTCTTGCCTTTCTTTGTATCCCCAGCATTTAGCATGATGTATGACACTGAGGAGATGTTTAATAAATGACTTGCCGGTTCACAGAATATAGACTTTTTGGCCATTTAGGTTATTAAATTTCAGATTGTTTTTCAGAATGGTTGGAACAATATATAACAGCATCAACAGTATATTTGATGTGACCATATGTGAAGAATATTATATATGTTGTCAGGTATAAGTACCTTTTGATCCTTTTTGTTTAACTATTTTTCTGTTATGAGAGAATTCAGTGTTAGGGAGATACATTATTAAAAGACTGGAATGAAAACAAAAGGCATTGATAAAAGTTTTTTTTAAAAGAACAAATAAATTAAATCAACCATTTTCCCAAAGCTCAATACGTTAGTGCACATGTCTTTCCACAATCTTTCCAATATTCATTATTGCCATCTTTTGTCATCCTTGAAAAACTTATTTATTAATGTTAACTCCCTCTGCAAAAACAGACTTCACAAACTTCTCATTCAGAAACTGATCTCTAAAACCCTTTCTCAGTGGTTCTAGGGCTTTCATTTTTCCCTGCTTTCTGAACCTCTCTCCTCAGTGAGTCCTGGCACTGAGTTTCCTCAACCTAGATTATTTAACTTTCTTAACCCTCTGAATTCATAGATCTGCCCCACCCAATGTACTTTCCCCTTACTCTGCCTTTGCTGCCATCTTTTGTTATCCATCTTAAGAAAATGTTTCCTTTTTCCCTGTCTGTATTCCAGACCACAAGTGTATTTTTTAAAAAGAATTTATTGACAAAAGAATATATAAACACAAAGCTACTGTACAAAAATGATGTACAGAAAGGATATGCAAAGAGAATGAATACACGAACTCCAAAATACTATAATACATGAAGGCAAATTAATTAAAAGTGCAAATAAAATAAATCTACCCAGGCACAGACTGAGAGACACCTAAACTGTCTAAATTAATCCTTAAAGTTCCCCAAGCCAGATTTGGCCCACGGCCCTCTCTGGGTCTTTCTGCCTAGAAAAGAATGGCATCTCTGCTTTTAGAACACTCTCAACAAAAGAAAACACTTCCTCAGCTTCTTCACAGACTCTGGGGAAATTCCTTGACTGCCAGAGAGGGGTTTCTGGGTATTCTATTTATACATATTATTACAGGTTCACACAACTAGATAACTAGATAAATCTCCCTCTGCCCAAAGTAGAAAAGTGAAGAGAAAAAATGTGAATTTTCTTAGAACCCTTGGCTTTTAATTTGTTTTCTCAGCTGATCTTGAGTACCCTTCTTGACTCAAAATGGTACATTATTTCACAGCTTTTTAAAGGGATTAGGTGTATACACATCTCTACAATTGGTTTCACACTTCATTACCACCTTGTGATTACATTTTCTAACTTATCTGACTATATCAACTGTGGCTGTGTGTTGGGGTGGGAGGGAAAGGGATTCAGTAAGGATTGCCCTCCTCTGTCCTACTTAAAGCACAATTAAGATATTTCTGCCTGACACCTTTTCTAGTTCTGCTAGTTGATATTTTCTGTCTCTCTCTCTTTCCCTCTCCCTTCCTCTCTCCCTCCTTCCTTCTTTCATAATCAAAGGTAGGTTCCTCAAGAACACAATTTTTTTTCATGTTTCTCTGTATCTCCATCCCCCAGCTCAGGCCTAAAATATAGGAAACATTTAATAAATATTTGTTGAATTGAAATGAGGTTTTCTTCATCACTTCAAAAAATCAGAATTATTCAACCAGATTCATCACTCACAAAATTCACAAAAAAAATTTCCCACCCTACAATCTTATCACATTGATGGTTTCATCTAGAAAAACAACCCTTATCCCCATTATTATAGTGCTTCTATGGAAACTAAAACGAGATGTTAGAAAGGAGGCAATTTATGAGATCTTTTGCTCTCAATGGGGTAATGAAAAGGACAGGAAAGCTCTGCTCTAAGCATTCCCCTACTGCTAGATTTTTAACTCAATTTAGCTCAGCCCAGATGAGATCAGACCAATGTAACTCAAGTGAATTAACTAGAGCAGTGGTTCTCAAAATTTTTGGTCGGGGGGATGGGGTGGGGTAAGGGGGGCAACTAGAAGGTGCAATAGATAGACTACTGTCAGTAGGACCTGAGTTCAAATATAGCTTCAGACACTTAACACTTATCAGCCATGTGATTGGACAAATCACTTAACCCTGATTGACTCAGCCAAAACAAAAACAAAAAATATGGTCCCAGGACAGCTTCATACCTTTAAAAATTATTGAGGGCCTTAAAGAGTTTTTGTTTATGTGGGCAATGTCTATTGATATTCACAGAAGTAGACATTACAATGTCTTAGTATTATCACAAAAATGATTTTGACCTTGAATACCCCCTAAAACATTTCAGGGACCCCCAGAAATTCCCAAACCACATTCCAAGAGCTTTGAGCTAGATTAAGGGATAATAATAAGCTTCACCATCCAACTTATACACACATGTTTGAGAATAGAAATTTTCTCATTTACCCTTGTATTCACATGCTCAGTCATGTAAGCACAATTATATACATTTCAGACATTCAATTCAACACAATTACAAACAAACTATGTTTAAGGTACCATATTAGGTTCTGGGAATACAATGATAAAATTTGGAATAAGATCCTACTTCCTAGAGGCAGTTAGATGGCCCACTGAACAAAGTACTGGGCCTGAACTCAGGCAAACCTGAGTTTAAATTTGACCTCAGATACTTACCAGATATATGACCCTGGGCAAATCACTTAATCTTATTTGCCTCATTTTCCTCATCTGTAAAATGGTCATAATAATTGCACCTATCTTGAAGGGTTGTCAAAAGGATCAAATGAGTATAATAATTGTGAAATGCTTAGGAAAGTGCCTGGCATATATTAAGCACTTTGCTATTGTTTTGCTGTTTCAGTTATATTTGACTTTTCATGATACTATTTGGGATTTCTTAGCAAAGATACTGGAACAATTTGCCATTTTCTTCTCCAGCTTATTTTACAGATGAGAAAACTGAGGCAAACAGGGTTAAGTGACTTGCCCAGGGTCACACAGCTAGTAAGAGTCTGAGGCCAAATTTGCACTCAGGAAAATGAGCCTTTCTGACTCAAGACCTGGCACTCTATCCACTATGTCACGTTAACAGCCCACATATTAAGCACTATATAAATATTAGCTGGTTTTTTTCTTTACTTTCTGGTTCTTCCTTATTTATTTTTTCTCAATAGTATTTTGTTTTTCCCATTACATGTAAAAATATTTTTCAACATTCATTTTTGTAAAATTTTTAATTCCATATTTTTTCCTCTTTCCCTCCCTTCCTTCCCCAATACATCAAGCAATCTGATATAGATTACATTTACATGTACATGTGTAAATTATACATGTACAATCACTTTAATCATATTTCCATATTAGTCATGTTGTGAAAGAAAAATCAGAACAAAAGGAAAAAACCACAAGAAAGAAAAAGCAAACAAACAAAAAAAAAAGAAGTGAAACTAGTATGCTTCAATCCACATTCAATCTCCATGGTTTTCTCTCTGGATGCAGATGGCATTTTCCAAACCATCTATTGGAATTGACTTGGATCATTGAATTGATGAGAAGACCTAATATCATAATTGATCATCACATAACCTTGCTGTTGTATAATGTTTGTATAATGTTTCATTTCACTCATTTCAATTATCATAAGTTCACATTCAGCCTGTTCATCATTTTTTTATAAAACAATAATATTCCATTACATTAATATGTCATAACCTAACAGATGGACATCTATTCAATTTCCGATACCTTGCCATTACAAAAGATCTGCTACAAACATTCTTGTACATGTGGGTCATGAGGTAACTTTTTTCAAAATATAATATCTTTTATTTTAAAAAAATATATCCAAACCTTTCCCATCCCTCCCAAGAGAGGAGGAATTGTGGCTATTCCTGTAAGTTCATGTGGAGGAGGGGGTAGTGTCAGTAGAGAATAGTGAGTACCTCTCCCAGCCCCTTTCTAGACTCTACCTTGCTCTATGTTGCCTCCTAACCCCTTCTTGGTGAAAGAGACAAGATCAAGGATGGAGGTGTGGAGGGATGTCCCATTTTCCTCCTGACCTTCAATCCTCCAGCCTTCCCCTCCTGCACTGAGGCTATTGGTATCTTTGAGGTAACTCTTTTATGATCTCTTTGAGATACACATCCAATAGTGACACTGTTGGATCAAAGGTATGCAGTTTTATAGCCCTTTGGGCATAGTTTCAAATTCGTCTCCAGAATGGTTGGATCAGTTTACAATTTAGTTATTATTTTTAACAAGATCTAGATGAAAATCTGGAGATAGTGTTAGAGATAGAGGAAGAGAAAATCAAGGGGTAGGAGAAGCAATACTTTGGAAGCCAAGAGAAGAGAATCAAGGAAGAGCTGGTAAAGGATCAGATATTTGTGGTTATTCTATGGTGAGGAAGGAGGCTGAATATTTAGAAGTCATTGGTTTGGGCAATTAGGAGGTCATTCATGAACTTGTGGAAAGCAATTTCAAGAGAGTGAAGGGAATAGAAGACAAAGATATAGAATAGAAAATAGAAGACAAAATTATTTAAGAATACAAGGAGTAGGGGCAGCTAGGTGGCGCAGTGGATAGAACACCAGCCCTGAAGTCAGGAGGACCTGAGTTCAAATCTGGTCTCAGACACTTAACATTCCCTAGCTGTGTGACCCTGGGCAAGTCACTTAACCCTAATTGCCTCAGCAAAAAGCAAAAAAAAAAAAAGAACACGAGGAGTAGATGTTATGAAAGTAGAAGTGCAGACTTATAGTTTGGCTATGAGAATGAGATGAGGGATAAGGGAATAGACTGAGGTTAGTATCAATATTCAGGGAAGACTAGAGCATTTCTGTACTCAGAAGGAAGAGACCAGAGAATTTCTGGTTTGGTTGTTGGGAAAACAGTTTGTTTTTAATTTTTTGATGACTGGATATGTTCTACATATAAGACATCTTGATTCTGGGCATTTTTTTCTGGCTCTCCTCCATCCCTGGAATGCTCTGGCTCCTTTGCTCTGACTACTGGTCTTCTAGATTCCTTTAAGTCTCAACTAAGATCTCACCTTCTACAGGAAGCCTTACCCAACCCCTCTTAATTCCAGTGCCTTTTTTCTCTTAATTATTTTCCATTTATCCTCTATATAGCTTGCTTTGTACATATAAATGGAGATAAAGAGAGACAGACAGACAGACAGACAGGCAGGTAGGGAGAGGGGAGGGGCATGTTATCTCCCTCATTAGATTGCCCCTTGAGGGCAGGGACTATCTTTTGCCTCTTCTTGGCTCCCCAGTTTAGTATGTAGTAGGCACTTAATAAATTTTAATTGATTGATTTTCAGGTCCAAATTCTTTTTCCTCCCCTAACTTTTTCCTAACCTTTCAAGAAATGTAACAAATATAAAACCCATTGCAAAATGAAGCCATGCAAAATCAAAGTTTTCTCATTAGCTCCATAAGTTAGGAAAGAGCAAGAAAAAGGGGGAAAATATGTATCAATCTGTACTCTAAATATATCTGTTCTCTGTCTGGAAATTGATAGAATGTTTCATTGTACATCTTTTGGAATGGTCTTGGTGTTGATCAGTTATCATCTTTACAATATTGCTATTATTGTGTACATTGTTATCCTGGTTCTGCACACTTCACTTTGCATTATTAGTTCATAGAAGTTTTCACACTTTCCCCCCCAAAACCCTCCCCTTCATCATTTCTTACAGCAAAATAGCATATACACCATGATTTATTCAGTCATTCTCCAACTAATGGGCATCCCATCAGTTTCCAATTCTTTGCCCCTCCAAAAACAGCTACTATAAATATTTTTTGTGGGCCTCTTTCCTCTTTCTTTGATCTGGTTGGGACATAGACCTAGGAGTAGTATAACTGGATTAAAGAGTATACATACACAGTTTAATAACTTTGGGGGCATAGTTCCAAATTGCTTTCCAAAATAGTTGAATAGTTCCCAAATTTACCAAAGAGCCTTAATGAACCTAATTCCCACAACTCCTCCAGCATTTGTTATTTTTTTTGTCATCTTAGTAAATCTGATGGGCACATGTTAATACTTCATTGTTATTCTTCTAATTATTAGTGATTTAAAACATTTTTTCATATACTGACTTTGATTTCTTCTTCTGAAAACTACCCAGTCATACTCTTTGACCATTTATCAATTGGGAAATGGTTCTTATTCATAGAAATTCAGCTCAGTTCCTTAATATTTTTGATTTGATACCTTTATTAGGAACATTTGCTGCCAAGATTATTTCTCTTGAGAAGGTTTGATAGTAAAAAAGAAGGAATATTGTTGATCGATTAAATTTGTGATAGAATCAATATCTTACCAGGGCTACCCCTCATACTGATGTATAGATTAGGTTAGTTCTTACCTTAAAAGTCAATAAAGGGAGCACCAGCCCTGAAGTCAGGAAGACCTGAGTTCAAATCTAGTCTTAGACACTTTATTTTCTTAGCTGTGTGACCTTAGGCAAGTCACTTAACCCCAATTGCCTCTGTTTAAAAAAAAAAAAAAAAGGCAACGAAGCTATACTCAGGATTTGATTGACCCTAGGGAGCCTGACACTCAAACAAGATGGCAAATGAAGCAACTTCCTGATGACCTCAGGCCATGTTCTTATAGAACCTAGTCACCTTAGGGCAGAGAGATACTCTAAAAGAGATGTGTGGAGTTGAGGCTTTTCAGATTTGACAGAGGTCCCAAAGTAATGGGGGAAGGACTCAAGGAAGGACTCAACACATCCTACACAGCTGACCAAACACTACCCAAGCTTAGTACTATATCCTTGTTAAATATTCCTTCTATGCTATAATTAAATAAACCTTCTTTGGTTAACTATTGAATGACTTATGAGTATCTTATTTTATCCCAGTATCAGACATGGGCTACCAGAGAACTGACTTGAATCAGGCCTTATGCACACACTCACACACAAATCTAGAAGGAATTATGAGATACCCTAAGAGAGACATGTGGAGTTGAGGCTTTTCAGATTTGACAGATGTCCCAAAGTAATGGAGGAAGGAGTCAACACATCCTGCACAGCTGACCAAACACTACCCAAGCTTAGTACTATATCCTTGTTAAATATTCCTTCTAAGCTGTGGCTAAATAAACCTTCTTTGGTTAACTATTCAATGACTTATGAGTATCTTATTTTATCTCAGTATCAGACATGGACTACCAGAGGACTTGAATCAGGTCTTATGCACACACACACACACACACACACACACACACACGCACACAAATCTAGAAGAAATTGTGAAGGAATGTGTTGAAGGGCACAAGTAGACTATAAGACTCAGCAAGGAGAAGGCCATAGTCTTCTCTGAAACTTTGAGGAAAGAGAAGTAAAGTAAAACAAGAAAATATTTCGAGACATGGCAGGGGGTTAATGAGGACACTCATCAACAAAATGACTTCAATCTTTTTAGTTAAATAAGGTAGAAGGCAAGGACATCTGTTGAAAGTGGGGGCAGAGCAGAACAGAATTGGGGATTTGAGGAAAGAAGAAAAACTTTAAACAGCCATGGTGGAGAATGTAAGCTTCTTGAGGGCAGGAGCTGTTTAATTTCTTTTTCTTTATAACCCCTAGCACAATGCCTGATATAAAAAAGGCACTCATATTGAGGTCCCATTGTTCTGACTGGGATCAACATGCTATGGAGAGAATGTATCTCTAGATAATGAGGGAAATGTTCTTTAACTTTTTTTCTTGCTATACCATCTCAAATATCTCTTTGTAAAAATTTACTGATGTCAATTGGTTAAATGATACCAGATGCTAATCACGGAGTAAATGGATGATGTAAAAGAGATACTAATTGTAAATGGTGCTTGATATTGTGAGAATACACTAGAATGGAGACTAGAGTGGTGATACTCCACAGACTCTCAGGATTACCCCTAGACCCTTGAGGTGAAAATGTAGCTAGTCACCCTTGCTATCCAACTTGTCAGTGCAAGTGACAGTTAGGATAAGGACTTCAGGAGTTTATAAAAGGATTACATGGTTTAGGAGGGTGAGTTCATACTGAAAATAATTGCAACCAACTCTTTTTTTCCCATCAAGTTCATGTCTAAATATGACATGGCCAAAGAGATGGAGTAGATCCCATGCTATTAATAAGACAAAGCAACTTAGAACCAATCTACCAGTTGGCTGGGTCAAGCAGGTTCCTCTTCACTACTTCCCTGACCTGACCTGACTTAGCCAAGTCAAACCAGATAAACGAGAGTTTGGAATCCAGTTCCTGGCCCCCTTGATGATTCTTCCAACTTTCTAAAGCTCACAAAGCTGAAATCTGAGACTTCCATCTCTAATATTCCTTCATCTAACAGCAGAAAATAGCAAAGGCAAAAAAAGGCCAGAACAGCAGAAATATCCTGGCAGCGTGGGTAGGATAATTAGCAGCCTATAGCAGGAAACTGTGGTCACCACTAGTACCATCTCCTTCTCTTCCCAGAAGCCTACTCAGTTCTGCCCATCAGGCAATTGTAGATGCCTCTCTCCACCATGTGGCAAGTGGACAGAAAACATTCATAGAATTTCTGTGCATGTTCATAAATTCTGGCTCTCTTTAGCCATTCTTCTGTTGGAGTCGATTAGAAATGGATGGTAGGATCATCATTAAAACAAAAATAAGTTCTTCCAAAAGAAATATGCTCCTAGAGGATAGAGAGTGTCCCTCCCCCTCCCCCTTTTTAAAAAGCTTTGTATTTCCAGCACCAAGCACAGGTCAGGATTTTTTGGTTTATTTGTTTGTTTCTGCATATAGTAGGCATTTAATAAGGTTTTTCTTTTACTTTCTTTTCTTTTACTTTAAAAAAAAACACACTATCATTTCCTCCCTCCCACTCCAACCTCATAAAAAAGACAAAAAAAGTCCTGTAACAAATATGCATATTCAAACAAAATAAATTCTTTCATTAGTCATGTTCAAAATATAAAGAATTTTATATACTTCACCTCATTTAATCTTCAGAACACTCCTGCTAAGGTAGGCTTACCAGATTATTGTCTGCTTGACAGATAAAGAAAATTATATTCAAAAAGATTAATTGATGGTTGATCACATAATGAATATCACAGACAGGATTTGAATTCAAGTTCTTCTAGATTCTAAGTCTAGCACGCTATTTACTATGTCACATTGCCTTGTGCCTCTCTAAAAGACACAATATTTAAACTCCACAATTTAGTCATGTATCCACCCTATCAGGAGACAGACTCTTCAGAAAGCTTGGAGATTTCCCTATAGACTGAGGTTTTTCTTCATTGCTCCCATGCCCTAATATCAATAAAACTATTTTTCTATCATTGGCCACAAAAGAGAAATCACTAACATTTGAGGTGTGAGTGAGTGATGTTTCTGTAGGGGCTGTTTCAACCAACCTCCTGCCCCTGTATAAGATTAAACCAACCCAGAAAACAATCCTTAACCCAAGGACCCAGGGACCTCAAAATAGAGAGTGGATTGTCTCCTATTTCTCTCCATTTCTATTTCTTTGTCATTTGATTGCTTTTTCTATGAGTGTGTGTTTGCTTGCTTGTCCATATTCATTTTTGAGTTCCTGCTTGCTAACTATGCCTTTCTCTACATTGTTCTCCCTGTTTCTGAGCATTCATTTCAGAATTTCTCTCTGTGTTTTCCATTTCTTTGTCAATGTTCCTTTCTGGGAATAAAGTCAGAGATAAAACTAGTTTCTTCGTCTTCAGAGCTAACTCTCTGCCTCCCTCTGTGTCTCTGTCACTGATCTGGTCCCTGGGAGACTGTGGAGGTGGAGGTAAACAGTAGGTGAAACTAGATTCTAAGGAGAGCCCTTGTAACAGCTATGTCCCTTCCAAAGGACAGAAGTGAATTTTAGAGACTAAGAAGAGCATAGAGAAATGCACAGGATACGTAGGTATATTCAAATGAGAATGCAAATGTAATATTAAAGTTGTATGGAGGAAAGGGTGGGGACTGCATTGGGCAGCTCTTTGGTGCCTGTGGGCACAGTGGGGGCCCCAGGAATGCCAGTCTGCCTGTTCACCTCAGGAGACTGGGATGGGGAGACAGTGACAAGATACCTGACAGTGGAGGCCTGTCCCACAGAGACATAGCTGGCATTGTCAGCCAGTTGGTTTTGGGATGTGGTTATTGTTGTTTTTGTCATTGTTTCCCAAGTTGACTGAGTGCCAACAATGTCCTAAGTGCCCTCAGAGTCCAACTGAGCTCCCATGGTTTGAAGACTGAGCAGCCCCCTAAGAGGAGGAGTTGGGATGAAGAGAAAGTAGAATTGCTTCCCAAACACTTGGGTCTCACAACTTCCAGCATCTAGAAGCCAGATCCTCAAGTGACCTTGAGAAGAGTCAGGATTATTACAGAAAGAACTAAAGGAAAAGACATGGAAGAAAGAAAGACAATGAATGAATTGATAGTTATAAGGGCATAGCACACAGAATGTGGCACAGAAGACAGAAGGTAAGAGAAGATCAAGGAGATATGGACATTCATATAGAGTCTATAGAAAGGCACATTATGTTGTCAGAGAAGTCTTTGTGGTTTCAGAATCAAAACATATCCCTTATGGGGAGATCTAGGAAACCGAGTGCTAAGGCGAACCTAGGATGTGGGAAGGAGTGATCAGCATTGGGGGCTGGAAGAACCAAGGGTGGGGTGGACAGCTGTCCAGATGTGTGTCCATGATAACTCTGTTTACTGGGCATTGGGCTGAAATGGGGTGGGGTAGGGAGGTGGGGAAAAGGGGCACCCAGGGCCCATGGGGCGGGCAGATTAGGAGGCGGGGGCATGAGTCAGGGGTTTGTGAGCTGCCCCAGGGTGCGGGACAGAAGACCAGGTGCTGTCAGAGAGGGTGTGAGATTCAGCTAGTCTGAACGGATACCTGGCACCCCAAGATCTCACCAAGGGAACCTAGCCAGCAAAAGATCAGGTAAGTAAGGTGGGGAAGAGGGTGGGGAAGATAATGGGGTAGGGGTACCATGTTACCACTGACCTCAAAAGAGTTCCTGATAGTTCCAGGTGAGAATCCATGCCTTAGCATATCTGACCTGGTGACTTAGAAGCATACAAATCCCCCTCCTGATTTTGAGTCACAAAGAGACATGGGGGAGATATCAAACTATCAATGCCAATGATGCCTCCATGCCTTGATGTCTGCATGGATTTGAGATTGGATGATACTAGAGAAGAAGAAAAGTAGGAGGCAGCATTGAAATTATGAGGTACATAGATAAGAGGGGGCTGTGAAGACACTGCAAATTTGTTATTTTCCCTCACCCTGGTGAAGGTCAACCGTGCTTGAGACCTCATTCAGTAGTCTCTCCAATAAGTATTCTGCCAGTGGTGACATATCCCCACTCCCTCTCTCCTCTGGTATTTCTCTGTCAAGGGGACACTAGGACCTCCAATAAGTTTTGGGGATCATGTATCATCTTCTGTTAGCTCCAACATTCTTTCACATACAGTTGTTTCTGGGGGGTTAGCACTCTTCGTAAAAAAAACATCAGCTTAAGGGCAACTGTATGGCACAGTGCATAGAGCATTGGCCCTGAAGTCAGTTGAATCTGAGTTCAAATCCATCCTCAGACACATTTACTACTTGTGTGACCCTGAGCAAAACAGTTAAACTCAATTGCTTCACAAAAAAAAAAGGAAGAAAAAAGAAAATATCATCAGCTGGCACTGCCTCCATTCTTGGTCTCACTTAGGGAGGGAGCCTGGAGTTTCTGATATATCTTGACAGAGAGAAGTTATGGAGGGAAGGAATCTTCTTAGCAGCTTCAAGTATGACCTTCAAGTCTCTTCATTCAGATAACCTGGAATGGGCATAGGAAACAACAATGGGCATGGGAAATTGTAATGGGCATGGAAAACTGCAATGGGATGAGGGTCTCAACATGACCAAGTCTGGGGTTGGAATAGTGGATTCCTGAATGTTTAAGGCAAGCTTCTCTGGAAAGAATCATTATAGCATCATAAGGTGATAGGTGTGGAATTGGAAGGAACCTTCCAAGCTTTTTTCCTTGATTACAAAGGAAGATACTTAGGTCTATAGAATATAAATAACTTATACAGTCACATAACAAGTATCCAATTTAGGATCTGAACTTTCTGAGTCTGAGTTCATTATCCTTATCCACTCTACTGGAGACTCTTAAACTGGGGTCCACTATTTTACTTTCAAAATAGTTTGACAATATCATTTTAATATAAATGATTTCCTTTGTAATTTTATGTATTTTATTGTGTATATTTAAAAAAACATTTTTCTGAGAAGAGATTCATAGATTTCACACAGCTTGCCAAAAGAGCGTAGTACACATGAAAACAGTTAAGCTCTTCTGTTGTGATTTAGAAATGGAAGAGATCTATAGATTATCCAATTCATCTCTCTACATTCCATTTTACAGATGAGGAAACTGAGGCCCAGAAAGGCTAAGTAACTTGCCCAGAGAATATAGTTAACTTGCCCAAAGTCACAAAGGTAGTATTAGATTTGAACCCAGAGCTTGTAACTCCAAAAGTAGTGCTCTCTCCAATGTACTACATTGCCTCCCCTAGGAAAGGGGAACCCTTGTCATATATCCTCCCTTTCATTGTTGACACCTGCTAGACCACTTCCAACTCTTGCCAAGAGAGATAGGCTGTTTAATGTCAAAAGTCTTCCTGCCCTAAAAACATCAGGCTCATCCTCTTATCTGACTTGGCCTTCAAGTCTGACAGTCTAAATACAGGGGGGTGGGGTTGAGGGTATTGACAGGAATAGAACATTGATAGGGGCTTGAAGGCTGCTTATCTCTATAAGAGCAACAGCTGGGGCCCATGGAGTGTGGCAGGATAGGAGAGATGGGGAGGAAAGGCGCTCTGGTTTCAGGGGTATAAGGGCCGCTCAGCTAAGCTTGAACCCAGAATTGGGGAGGAGCTCCTCTTCTCCTCTCTTCTTCCTGAGCTGCTCAGGAACCCAAACAAACATCACAGATTCACAGAATACCAGAACTAAAGCTTCTTGTGTTAGAGAGGAGAAAAAATAAGGAAAAAACTCAGCTACAAGCAAAACCAGAATTATAATCTAGGTCTTCTTATTCTGTTGTCCAGAAATCTTTTCACTCATCATAACTTTCTGACTGAGTTCAGAAAAATATGCTGATGGGACCCAGAAAGTGCATTGGGGAAGGGGGCAGAAGGTGGAGGTAATGGGTGTGCTTTTATATGCTTTTATTGATACTGCTCTGAGAAATTCCTGGTCTGGAGCCCAAGATCATGACAATTCTCAAGGTAAAAAGGATGTACCCAGGATCGAGGTCAATCCTTCAAGATCATTATTGTTCAGGTCATCATCTCCATGTCCTGTGTCTGGGTAGAGAAGGTTAGTTATGTCTCAATGGATGAGGGGTCTGCCCCTTTCCAAAAATAACTGCTAGCTTTTATATAGATAATATTTTAAGGTTTTCAGAGTTAACATACAAAAGATCATCACAAATCTATGAAGTGGGTGCTCTCCAAATTTTATACAAAAAGAAAATGAGGCTTAGAGTGATGGCAAGTGTCTGAGGCTTAAGATTCATCCTTAGGTCTTTCTTCCTAACTTCAAAGTTCAGCACTATGCTGCTTTCACACAAAAGGAAAGAGCATTGGGCTTGGGGTCAGGAAACATGAGTTTAGAGACTTAGAGACTGCATGATCTTAGACTTAAAGCCTCAGTTTCTTCCTCTGCAAAATGGGGGTAACACTTGGACTATCTATCTCACAAGGATATGGTGGAGAAAGTACTTTGTTAACCAAGAAATAATTTTTTTTAATCAGGACCTATGATTTCATGCAGGTGATGGAATCATTGTAGGGATATAGGTCACCAGGTCTCATCGAGTATTTATTGGCAATTGTCTGTAATTTATAACATGGAGGCACCAAAAAGTTAAGTGAGGTGCCCATAATCACATAGCTCACATGATGTCAAAGCAGGCAGGTCTGCTATCAGCTCTCCTATGCTGTATGTCCCAGTTGTAGATAAGTGTCAATAATTACTGTTATCATCCTCCCACCAGTCTAAGGAGATCAGTAGGGCAGGATGGGGATTGTCTCTATATTACAGATTTGAAAAAAATGGATCAGAGAAAGATGGAATGATTTGCCCTTAGGACAAAGCTACACTACAGCCCAGTCTCCCAACCCTCTAGGTGATTAAATATCTTTCTTTCCTTGGGCCCCCACAGGAAGTGAATTAGATAGGTGGATACCACTAGCTGATGTGAGGTGTAAGCAGAGGATGTTAAAAAAAAAGAATAGAGAAGGAAGAGAAAGGAATATGGAGAATGGGGGAAAGGAGGTGATAGTAAAAGTAAAAGAACAGAAGAGAGGAAGAGATGGAGGGGGAAAGAGAAAGAAGTTTGTGTTGTGAGTTCCTGAATTATTTGGGGAAAAAACCAATAACCCATGAGTTATTACACAAATCTCCCTGCAGAGGATTCCCTAATGAAAGAAGCCCCAACGGGATCTATAAAACAGTCCTTAAACCAGCTGTTTCTAGAATCTTTCTAAGATCATCTTGTCTTTTTTTCTTCTAGTCTTCTACTTTCTTCAGCCCAAATAGGGGAGGGAGAGGGGGAATTAAAGGGAGAGTGTTTTATTAACCTTTCCAACTCTTCTTTCCAATTCAGAAAGTAAGTTCCTCCTGAATTCTTCATTTGTTCATTAGTTGTCCTGTATTAAGCCTACATTTGATGTTATTCCACCTCCATACTGGAATATCCTACTCAAACTTCCAAGATCCTACTTGTTTTACATCCCCCCGTCCAGGGAGATATAGCTTTTTCTCACTTGATCCCACACTGAATTTCTTATACTATTGTCCAGCTCATTCTTAAGCATTTTATTGTCAGTTTAAATCATATTCCTCTAATGAGACTGTGAGCTCTTTGTGGGGAGGAACTATATGTCCTACTTTATCTTCTCTTTCCTACCGAGAACTCATGTCACACTCCTAATTTGCACTCCATATATATTTGTGAATCTAGTATGAAACAGTCTCACCTTTATCTCTGGTGCTTCACTAATTTCAGTCTATTTCCTTTGGTCATCTTCAGCATAGCTAGATAAAGTGAGTTCTGCTGACCCTAGTCCTTTGCTATTCTCATCTGATCCCACTCTGGTATCTCCCCAAGCCGATATCTATTATCTGGTGTATGCATCCTTTGGCATCCAAACAGAAAGGTTTCTTTTCATATCAGTGCTCCTTCCTTGCCCCACAGGAATGAGAACGGAGGAAACTGAGGTCTGGAGTTGGCAGAGTCAAGCCCTGGGTTTGTTCTGGCTCAATCACTAATTTGCTATGGATTTGGACATCATTTGCTCTTCATGGCCTTAGCTTCCTTCTCTGTGAAATCAGGAGTTAGATGATCTAAAGTCTTTCAGTTCTGACATTGTATGGGTTGATGCCCATGGTGATATGGTGACATGGATCCTGGAATAATGGCATCCAGTCCTGCAGTCTCAGTATCTTATGTGGTTACCATCTAGGACCTTAGTACCACAGCACCCTCCTCCACCTTTAGGGAAATGGGAAATAAGCCTTTGTGAATACATGTGGACCATCTTTTTCCAATTTCTTCTCTACTGCCATTGACCTCAAGATTCCCCAAAATGTCTTGGAGACTTCTTGCTGTAGGAAGCCACTTTTTTTTTATCAAGGATAGGGGGAGAAAAGCAAAAATGATTTCTAGAGTCCCTTATCATTTGGAAGATTATCATATCAATCTTGAGACTATTTCTCTTAATAGGTACCCCTTGCATGGGGTATGCTGGGGCTGAAGCCGACACTAGAGACTTGATCACCTAGAACCACACCATGGAGGAACCGCAGGTGGGTCCCTTCAACTCATCCAGCCACCTCCCCTGATCCTATGTCCCTAATAGGCTCAGAGGACCTTTGGTTGGGATTACTGTGGGGGGGATTGGGAAAGGGAGTGATACTCAGTACAACTCTCTCAAACTCAAACAGATAGACTACGAAGAGGTATTGGAGGAGAGGCTGGAGATTGAGGTCTATGATGACCCTGGAATTCCTCTTCCTCAAGACATTATGGAGGAGCAACCAAGTGAGTCACCCCTATGCTTGAATGCCTGATTTCCCTCCAGCTCACTCACTCTCCTCTCCCTTCTGATCAGTGTAACTCAGTACTGTGGAAGCATAGTATATGTTTCTCATCCCACCTCCTCCCCTATCCTCCTTCCCTTAACCTTCAGGGACCAGTTCTTCCCCCCCTTACCCCACTCCCAATTGAGATTGATTGAAGGGTAAACAGAACTTTGTTTGCAATGACCACAGGTGAGGGGGAAGGAGGACAGGGGGATGTCGGGGGAGGGTCAGTCACCCATGGGCTTTTAGGTGTGTGAGAGGGCAGCCCCAGGGATGCAACACCCTCTTTCCTACCTAAGGTGAATAGGTACAATGACCTCATTGAGGGGTTAAGGAATAGGGATATGAGCCTGTCTGCCATCTTCACTTGTCTGGTGATAGCTTCCAGCCTGGGCACTGAAGCCTGCCCCTGGGATTGAGAATCCTAATATCTACCTCTTTGGGGCGCCATCAGTGTGGGAGACAGGAAGGGAGAGAAGAATTAGGGTAGTGCAACCTGTGTTCTTTGGAGGGAATGATTTGCTCTTTACACCTACTACCTCCCTGATTCTTGGTGTGGGGAAAAGAAGGGGAAACTGTCAAAGGCACAGAGATTCAGCATCCTCAACCACACCCTCTGCTTAGCCCAGGCTTCAAGTGGGGAGGGCAGGGCAGGTACCTGTTTACTGTCAATATAACTTAAGTGCCAGCAATTTTTAGTAAAGACAAGGGGCCCCAGCAAGTAAGTGGGGTCCTTGCTGGGAGGGGGAATGGAGACAGGATATAAGCAACTGGTCCTGTGGTTCCCAGAGCTTGGTGCAGAAGGTGGTAAGAGGCAGGTCTTGGGTTGGGTGAGGGATAGGGTGGCAATAAGGATCAAAGGGGCTGGAATCGTGTGTCAGGAAGGCTTAGCATCTGCTCAAATCCCAAAGTAGGTGAGCCTACAGACAGAGTCGCTCTGATGGTGACTAATCAGTGATCTCTAAGCACTTTAGATTACCTGTCTTTTCATTCCAAAATCAGAGTCCAGACACCCTGGTCTGAAAACTGGGCATCCCCAATGGATGTCCCTCATCAACTTGGCAACATGTGAGGACTTAAGTATTAGAGTAAGGGTATAATGACTCTCCTCAAGCAAAAGTTCATTAGGTGGGCATTGAGGTGGGAGGTGGGAGAAGGCCTTTTCTGAAGTCTTCAGTTGCTGGGCAGAGCAGCAGAGTGAAGGATCCAGAGGACATCCTCCAGCTGTAAGAAGGCTGGGACTCGTCAAGACTTGGTGAGCAAAATCCACTTACCCTATGGTTGTCTTTAGATCACACCCAGGAGCCAACAGCCACAGATTACCAGACCAGACTACCAGACTCAGGCACCCATGAGGTGAGCAGTGCTATTCTGAGGGGCCTTCCCAGCCCCTTCTGGGATAGGAACTCCACACATCCTCTCCCCTGTTGTGGGAAAGGCAACGAGAAGTGATGAAGGAAGGGGCAAAAAAAAAAACCTATTTTCTTCTCTTACCTCAAAAAGGCAGAAAAGAAAAAAATAAAAGAGAGAACATGTGGGTGGAGGGGGAATATGAGACCCCTAAAATCCCCAGATAGGTCTATAAAGAAAAGAATTAGGCTTGAGAGGGAGAGAAGAGGGGAGGAAAAGAGAAGAGAAGAGAGAGAGGGGGAGAGACAGAGGGAGAGAGGAAACAAACACACTCATTATCTCCTCTCCCTCTCCCAAGAGGTTGACTGAGGAAGAAAGGGAACCCTAAGGAAAGAAGACCAGGCCCTGGTTTTCTAGGCCAGCAAGCCAGAGCACCTTTGGGCATATGATGCTTCCACAGGGTTTCTGATTTGGATTGCAGGACTTCCTTCCTCTCCCTGACCAGAATCAAGTTGTCTGCACTTCCCCAGGTTCAGAATAGGAGTGGGGGGGAGTGAGCCAAGACTAGGAGAATTTTGTCCCTATTTTTTTCCTTGCTAGCTTGGGACATATCACCCACTGGTTAAAATATTTGATCTTCTCCCAGTCCTGCCCAGTTGAAAAAGCTGGTTCTTGACTATGAACTCCAGCTCTGCTGGGTTACCCCAGTGCTTACCTTGGGGTACCCAGGGAAAGTTTACGGGAGAGAAGGGAGACACTGAGCTCACACGCACACACACACACACACACACACACACACACACACATTTTCACTCTTGGGTCCTGCTCACACTTTGGTAGGCTCACATAGATGGCATTCTATTGGCAGACCTGGATATGGAGGGAGGGGAATGAAGCCCCCAACCTCTAATTCCCTTTCATCTACCCCTAGTTCTTTCTTTTTTATCATTCAGCACTATTCAACCCCAATGCCCCTCTGACTTCAGGACAGAAAAATGGGAAATCCTCTTTGCCATGAGGATCTAAGAGTAGCTTCAATGATGAGAAAAAGGGCCAGGGTCACTCCTTGATTGAGCAGTGAACTTGAGAACAGACAGATGAACAGAATCAGGAGCCTAGAATCCCTCTCCAGATATTTCTCCTACTTCATTCTTTCTTGTTCACCACTGGGTGAACACCTCCTCCTCCCCACTTGTAGCCTTCTCCTTACACTTGTGTTTCTCATTTCCTCTTAATGCCCACTTCCCATCATGTCTGCCCTCCCTAATCTAGGACCCAGGTTATCTCCAATTTTCACTTACCCAGTCCCTACCATGTCTGATCTCCCTAACCTGCCTATTATCCTGGGTCTCCATTAGATCTATGTGGAGCTGCAGGAGCTGGTGATGGATGAGAAAAATCAGGAGCTTCGATGGATGGAGGCGGCTCGTTGGGTTCAACTGGAAGAGAATCGAGCTGAGGCTGGGGGTTGGGGTCGCCCTCACATTTCCTGCTTAACTTTCTGGAGTCTCCTGGAACTACAGAGAACTTTTAAAAGGGGTGAGCAAGGCTGTTGAGTTCCTATTCCACTTCTCAGAACCATTTCTCCTGTGTCCCCCTTCATACGCCATCCTGTTGAAAAGAGTGATATGAAACCCAACATGATACCCATTACACCTATGAAGTCAGGACAGATATTTTCTTAACCCCTAAGTAGAGGGAGGAGAGCCCCTGGAGAGAGTCCCTCTTAGTTTGAATAGTGTCCCTGTCTCCCACCTCACCCCCCTGATCCTGCTATGCTGCTTGCTAGGCACTGTGATCCTGGACCTGCCTGAGACCACCCTGCCTGGGATTGTGAACCAGCTTCTAGACCAATTCATCTATGAAAGTCAAGTTCAGCCCCAGGATCGGGATGAGCTGCTAAGGGCCCTGCTGCTCAAACACAGGTAACCTTACCTCTCCCTACCACACATATATTTACACACGCATCTTCCTGGCACCTGATCTGTAAGTATGTACTTAATAAATGCTTTATCATTCATTTTTTTCTTCCTTCACTTATTCTTTCACTTACTTCTTCATTCATTCATTGTGGAAATCTTAGGGAGTAGCTCATCTGTTCCTCCATCCCCATTTGATGCCTGATGCCCTCTTTGTCTTCCTTAGTCATGAAGGAGAATTGGAGGCTTTGGGAGGTGTGAAGCCAGTTGTGCTAAATCGCTCAGGAGAGCCCTCTGAACCCCTGTTGGCCCAATATCCCTCCTTGGAGAACCAGATCTACTGTGAGCACGTAAGGCTGGGGAAAGGGCCAACAGGAAGAGTTAGAGAACCAAGAAAGTCAGAGAGTCCTGGAGCCTAAGAAGTTAGAAGAATTTGAGCTGGGAGAGATGAAGGAAAGAGAAATTCTATGGGGGAAGACTAGAAGTTCAGGTTTCTTGGACCCAAGATATCCAAGCAAGGCAATAACTAGGGGAGGATGAGATAGTTAGGATAGTGAATATAGCTCAGAACCCCTGTCATCATCCCTTCCCTCTTGGCAGGGAGAGGGTTCCTCAGACCGCCCACGGACATCTCACATCCTGGAGAAGATCCCTCCTGATGCAGAGGCCACATTGGTATTAGTGGGTGAGTTAGTGGATATTAATGGCCCCATCCTGGCCCTTCCCTTACCTCCAGGTCCCATATTTAGACCTCTCTCTGCCAGCTACATATCATTGGATTTCCTGTCTCTTTTTCCTACCTCCTTCCCATTGCCTTCCACTCTCTCCTGCCCCCAAACTCTATCCCAGCCTGTCTCTCCTATGCCCCTTTGTTCCCACAAAGCTGACAAATGAGTGCCTCACTTAACTTCCTACCTCCTCCTCCTCCTCTCCCCTCATCCCTTAGGTCGTGCCTCCTTCCTGAAACAGCCCATCCTGGGTTTTGTGAGGCTTCAGGAGGCAGCCAGGCTGGAAGCATTGGACCTCCCAGTGCCTGTCCGCTTCCTCATGGTGCTCTTAGGGCCTGAGGTCCCCCACGTGGACTACACCCAGCTTGGCCGGGCTGCTGCCACCTTAATGTCTGAGAGGGTAAGGGTGCATTCCTGGAGGACACAATAAAGGGCAGGAGAAAGGTTGGATGGGCGATTAAAGCCACCAATCAGCTAGGCATAATCATTAGCCTGACTGGTCTTATTTAATCCAGTTTTTTTTTTTTTTTTTTGAGTTTGATCTAATTTAATCCAAATTGATTTATTCTACTCAATTTAGCCTAGTTCAGTCTAGTTTGGTTTCATTTAACCTCTCCTGGGTCATTCTTTTTTTGGCTTAGTTCAATAAACCATCAACTATCCAATCAACCAAGCAGTCAATAAGTACATATGTGTAGTTGTTTCAGTTGCATCTGATTCTTTGTGACCTGATCATTTGGGGATTTCTTGGCAATTTTCCATTTCCATCTCCATTTTTTACATACATTTTATAGATGAGGAAACTGAGGCAGAGTTTATTGATTTGCCCACGATCACAGAAGTGTCTAGTGCCAAATTTGCACTCAGGAATATGTCTTCCTGACTCCAGTTTTGGTGTTCTATCCATTGTACCACCTAGCTGCTATAAGCATATATATACATAAAGCTCCTACTATTCCAGGCATTGTACAAAGCACTAGAGACACAGAGACAAGATGAAATGGTCCATTCCCTCAAGAAGCTTATATTCTACACATACACCTATAAATACATATAAACTAACCATATACAAAGGTGATGGGAAGTAGAGGAATCAGGGAAAGGTCTTATGTAGCAGGTAGTCTTGGAGTTAATTTTTGAAGGGAGCTAGGAATCAAGATGAGAAGTGTGTCTATTTGAGGCATGGGACACAGACACAGTGCAATCTGGTTTGGGCCAGCTTGACTTGGGTCAGCCCAGATTGGTGTAATCTAGACTTTAGTATGGTTTAAATTAGATCAGCTTGGTTCAGTTGGTTTTAACCCCAATATCCTGATTTAATCTAGTTCAGTAGATTTCAGATTCTTCTTCCTTCCACTATTCTTCTTGGTGCTGAAATGAGACCCTTGCAGGGGTGGGAAGAGAGGGAAATGGAAAGGCCCCACAACTTGGTGTCACTGGGCCTGAAATGGAATCCCAATTCCACTATTTACTAGCTGTGTGAACCTAGACAAATAATAGTCACACTCAGTCTTCCTTATCTTTTTGCATTTTGTTTTTTCATTTGTTTTATTTTCAATTCAGGGAACAAAACAAGCATTTCCATAACACAATATAATAATAATAATAATAAAAGATGATTGTACATGAAACTGCAAATCTGCCGTTTTATGACTTGCTAGTCCCTTCATGAATACAACGGTTATCATGTATTTCTTTTTTTCTTTCCTTCCCTCCACCCCTACTGTAGAGATGGCTACCATTAGACACAAACTGATATGTGTATGTAAAATTATTCTGTGCATACTTCTATTTATCAGTTCTTTCTCTGAATATGGATATGTCTCTATGTGTCTATTATTTTTCTTTCTCCAGGTCTCTTTTATCTAGAAAGTAAGCTTAGCCCAGATGACCTTTAAAATTCCAACCAGCTCCAAATGTATGAGCCTATAAATTGGGAGAAAGGATGGTGCTAATTCAAGAGGTTCTGAGTTGGCAGGAATGAGGTGTTTTGAACCCCAGTGGGTCCATGCCATATTTACCTCTCTTCCCCTCCTTCCCAGGTATTCCGAGTAGATGCCTACCTGGCCCATGAGCGCAAGGAGCTAGTTCAGTCTCTTGAGAGTTTCTTGGACTGCAGCGTGGTGCTGCCTCCCACGGATGCACCCTCAGAGTCAGCCTTACGGACCCTGGTACCCATGCAGCAAGAACTGCTTCAAAGACGCTACAAGCTCAGCCCCTCTAAGCCTGATCCTGACTTCTACAAAGGAATAGGTATGCACTGTGAGATCTTATTCACACTCCTTATTTCACCATTCAACGCCTCCCCTAACCTGCCCCTCACCTGATGCAGTCAAGAATACTGACTTTTCAAGTATTTAACATAATTAATATGTAGTGGATTTCCTGACATCTAGGGGAGGGGTGGGGACTAGGGGGGAAAATTTGTACCAGAAAGCTTTGTAAGGGTTAATGTTGAAGAATTACCCATACATACATTTTGCAAATAAAAAGTATTAATAATAATAAAAAAAAAGAATACTGACTTTTGGGAGGACAACTAGACGGCACGGGGGATAGAAAGAACTCTGGATTTGGGAGGACCTGAGTTCAAATTTGGAAACAAACAAAAACAAAAACCGAACTTTGAGATCAGAGCACCTCAGATTGGGGTCCTGGCTCTGCCACTAATTCTCTGTGACCCAGGGCTCCAGCCACATATTCTTCCTCTGTAAAATGTGGAATTTGGTTTGGATGCTCAATCTATCTGAGTTTCTGAATTCTATGACTCTCCATCCCCCCTGTTCACTTTCCTCCTTCTCTCCTACATCCTAGATAACTTATTCCACAGTTCCCACCACCTTCAGCTTCTGGACTTCTCTCCTTACCCTGGCTAACTCCATCTCCTTAGCAGCTGCCAACCCTTTCCTGCCCCCATTTGCCTCCATACCCCAAACTTCCAGCGAGCCAGAGTGGGAAGAATAGGAACCTAAAGTAGGGGAAGAGAAGAGTCTCTGAATGAAGTTTTTTCTCCCTTCTCCCTTCAGACTTGAACGGGGCTCCTGTGAGCCAGGATGATCCCTTAGAGCGCACAGGCCAACTCTTTGGGGGCGTAGCTCGGGATATTTGTCGCCGCTACCCCAAGTACCTGAGTGACATCACAGATGCGCTTAGCCCTCAGGTCCTCGCCGCGGTGGTCTTCATCTACTTCGCTGCGCTCTCACCCGCCATCACCTTTGGTGGCCTCCTAGGTTAGTGACCCCCTCCCCCAGTCTTCCCCCATTCAGGGGTCCTCTCTAACCACTCCTCCCTAAGGGCTCAGAGCCACGACCTTGATACCTGGCTAGTTCCTAGCAGGCTTCTGTCCCATTTCTTTCTCCTCTTTCTGATTTTGCTCTTCAGGAGAAAAGACTCGGAACATGATGGGGGTGTCGGAATTACTCATCTCAACAGCCGTGCAGGGCATCCTCTTTGCCCTTCTGGGTGCTCAGCCTCTGCTTGTGCTTGGCTTCTCGGGACCCCTGCTTGTCTTTGAGGAGGCCTTCTTTGGGGTAAGACTACCCTTTCTCCGTGACTTTGCCCTGTTCCCCTCTTTCTTATACCTATCTGTCTCCCTCATTTCTTTCCTTTCAACCTGACTTCACACAGCCTTAGGCTTTTCGTCCCCCATGCTCCTATTCCTCTTGATGTTTCCCCTTGCCTCTGACCCATCTCTGTGCCTCTACTCCACAGTTCTGCGAGAGCAACGGATTCGAATACATCGTGGGCCGGGTGTGGATTGGCTTCTGGCTGTTGCTGCTGGTGATCCTGGTGGTGGCCTTTGAGGGAAGCTTCCTGGTGCGCTACATCTCTCGATACACCCAGGAGATCTTCTCCATCCTCATCTCTCTCATCTTCATCTATGAGACCTTCTCCAAACTCGTCACGGTCAGGGCACTGTGTGTGTGGGGGGGGAGGGGGTTGGCTTCCAGGCTCCTGCCCCTGGGTGAGCAAGTATCTGCCTTTGTCCTAAAACCCACCCATGCTCCAGCTCAAATTCCACCTCCAAGAGTCCAGCTCTGAGATTGCCTCCCATTTATCCTGAATAGATCTTCTATACACATAGTTTAGACATTGTCTCTCCCATTAAAATGTGAGCTCCCTGAGGGCAGAGGCCATGTTTTTGTCTTTCTTTGCAACCCCAATGCTTAGTTTAATGTCTGGCATACAGTATTATTTGTTGACTGACTGTTTTTATTGTTCAATCATGTCCAACTCTTTGTAGGCCCTGCCATCCTTCCCTGTTTCATAAAGTCTGTTCAAGTTCATTTTTGCTGTTTTCCTGATATTCTCTATCCATCTCATCCTCTACCGTCTCCTTTTTCTTTTGCTTTCACTCTTTCTGAACAGCAAGGTCTTTTCCAATGAGCCCCATCTTTTCATTATGTGGCCAAAGTATTTAAAATTCAGCTTCTGTATTTGACCTTTCTTTGAATAGCCTGAATTAGTTTCTTTATTGATGGAATTGAACTCCTTGATGCCCAGGACTCTCAAATGCCTTTTCCAGTGTAGATACCAGCAAAAGCCTGGGACTTGGGATGGGGTATTTTCTGTCCCTTTGTTGTGTTTTCTTCCTATGCTGTTTTCTTTCATTTGGGGCTGTGTCCCTATCTCCACTCCTTAGCATACTGTCTAGAGAATGGGATTGGGTGTCAAAGTGTCTCTGTTTCTGTCTGAATACCCCTTGGATTGGGGCTCATTCTATTGTGTAGTCTCCTCTAAACTCTATCCCTCCTCTTGCCACATCTCCCATCTTTTATCTTCACAGTGTTTCACTCTCCCTTTCCCCCCTCCACAAGTTAACAATAAGGGGTAGGGGAGATGGGACCCAAGGTGCCCCCAGCTCTACCCCCATTTGTATCCTCCCCCTCACTAAAACTGAGCTGTGAAATAGGAGACCCACTCTGTTACCATGGTGACCAAAGGAGTGAGCAAGGGATGGATATGGGAAGAGAGGTTGGGCAGAAAAGGCCTGGAAGGAGCCCAGGGCAGGCCTGGAAGCTGGAGGGTGGGTGGGGAAATGGGGAGGGAGTAGACATTCTGAGCTGAGACCCTCTCTTTTTCCTCTCCTGCCTCCCCCTAGATATTCCAAGAACATCCACTGAGGAGAAATTATATCAGCAATGTGAGCTGGCATCCCAAGCCCAGTGAGGCCCTGCCCAACACTGCCCTTCTCTCCCTTGTGCTCATGGCCGGAACATTTTATTTTGCCATCACGTTTCGCAAGTTCAAAAACAGCTCTTTCTTCCCTGGAAAGGTCTGCCCCTGCCCCAGCCCCCTCACCATCTGCCAGCTGTCATTCCATCCCCAAAGCTCTCCTCCTGCTCTCCCCTCTAAACTAGAATTGTTCCTCCATTTCTATTGCCTTCCCCACTTCTTGCTTTTTATTCTCCCATTCTCCCTACTATTACCCCCAATGCAACCTACCTGGCTCCCCCTGCTCTTACCCCCTACTCCTTTGGGGATCATCAGATCTGGTTCATTATGGTTGGGTTTTCTAGGCTTCTGGAAACAGAATGGGGGCAAAAAGAAAAGAATCTCAGAGGAGGAAAAATAGCTTTGAGGAGGGATGAGGAGAGATAAAGGATTGGGGCTTCTATTGGAAAAGGGGGAGGGAAGGTATGAAGGGCTGTCAATCCTTAGAAATAGCAGGAACTTATAGAAATTGCTGATCATCAGAAAATGGCAGGGAAACCAAAACAGAGACAAAGACAGAGAGAAATGGAAAGAGGGTGGGGGAAAGAGAGAGGAGGGAGAGATAAACAGACAAATAAAAAAATAAAGAGATAAAGACAGACAGACAGAGAGGGGGGAGGGAGGAAAGGAGGGAGAGAGAAAGAGAGAGCAAGTGACAGAGACAGAGAGAGGGGGAGAGGAGGAGGAGGAGAAGGAGGAGGAGGAGGAGAGAGAGAGAGAGAAAGAGAGAGAACGAGAATGAACATGAAATAGGGGAGAATAGGGTTTCTGGGCCTGGAAGGGCTGGAGTCTGATAATTTGTCTATGCATCCACCCCCATAGCTACGCAGAGTAATTGGAGATTTTGGTGTTCCCATTTCCATCTTCATTATGGTTGTGGTGGATGTGTTCATTAAAGACACCTATACCCAGGTGAGCCTTTTCCCCAACATCCCCCTGACACTCCCAAAGACTTTATCTTCTTCAGATGTTCCTCGACAAACTTTTCCTTATTCCTTTAGAATGTGAAAACTCTTTATTGGACAATCCACTACAAACTACATCCCTGTTGCCTTTCCAACTCCCCAGGATCCCCCCTTTTTAGAATATCAATCTTCCTCACCCTTAGAACTCCTGGGGGCCGGTCCCCTAAACACACAGCCTTTTAACTAGATTTCCTCTTTTGCCAAAGTACCTCCCCTCCCTTAGTACTGTAGTCCCCTCGGTGTCTCCTGCAACCTCCTTCTTAAGACCCTCAATAGCACAATCCCTAAGCCCTTTTGCCCACAGACTCCTACATGCTTTGTTGATTCTGAAGGCCTGGTTTTTCTTCCCCCTAAGAAGATTCCAAACTCCTATTCATCTGTAGAGAAGCTGAATCCCACAATCTCAGTAGACACAGTTTCCCTTTTTTCCTCTTCCCACAGAAACTCAAAGTGCCCAGTGGTTTTACAATCTCTAATGCAACTGCCAGAGACTGGTTCATTCATCCTTTGGGCCTGTACAAAACTTTCCCCCTCTGGATGAAGTTTGCTTCTGCTGTGCCAGCTCTGCTTGTCTTCATCCTCATCTTCCTGGAGACACAGATTACCACGTAGGAGCATGAGCCAGGGGCAAGGGGCTGGAAAAGGGGCAAGGGGTAGGGGCAGGAGCAAGGGCTGGTGGTAGGAGATGGGACTAGGGTTAAGGGCAAGGGCTAGGACTGGGGTCAGGGGATGACACAGGAGCTAGGAGCTGAGTCAGAGACAGGGGCAAGGGGTTGAGACAGGATCCATGAGCTGGGAGTAGGAGTTAGGGGCAGGGGCAGGAGGAAAGGGCTGAGGCTGGGGTAAGAACAGGGGCAGAAACAGGGGTAGGGCAGGAATTAGGTCTGGGCCAGGAGCCAGGTTGGCTAGGGAAGAAAGATGGATAATTGTCAGAGTAAAGAGAGAAGGAGAAATGACAGAGTTTTTAAGAGACCTTATAGTTGGGCCACCAATTTACTGTAGGACATTGGATAAAACATGTTTCTTGGATAGATCATTTCCTGTTTGTCCATTTTCTCAGCAATGAGGGAGAAATGAACTAGATGACCTAAAAGTGTGATGTTCATTCCATCTCTGGAGATATGAGAATAACAATAACAGCTGTTATTTTTATAAAGAGTTTTACGCATATTATCTCTTTTGCTCCTCACAATAACCTCAGAAGAAGGTGCTTTTATCACGCCCATTTCACAGAAAAGGAAATTGAGCTTTAGTGATTTGCCCAAAATCACCCAGCTTCCTAGTGTGTGAGACTGGATTCAACCAGTCTTCTCTACTCTAGTATGCCACCTAGTGGCTGCTAATCCTGTGAGACCAATTTCTCCTCTGTAATATGCAAACATGAGCACTTGACAGAGAGATGATGGCGTCAAATGAAATATAGATATTTATAAATATGTATATTTATAAATATATATATAGGAGGCAATGCAGACTCATTTGACTATGCATATTTGCTAACAAGATTTTGGTTTTCTTTTTCCCCTAGGTGGGGAAGGTTAATTGAAATAAATGAAATTATTTTTTCTTTTTAATTGGATTGTGACCAGTTAGATCAATTAAATTATACTGTGACCATTAAAGATGATCTCTAAGGCCTTGACTCTCTTTGGATAAAGAGAAAACTTTTTGGTTCTAAAGAGTTAAAATTAAGGAAACAGACTAGGAAATAGGGAAAGAAACTTGGGTGACAGAGAAGGAATAGATAGGGGACCCTGGTATAGGGATGGAAAAAAAAAAAAGGTGAGTCTGGGAGACTTGCAATGTGATACAGGAGAGAGTAAGAAAGAGATAAAAGCAAAAGGGAGATAGAAACCCACAAACAGGACAGAAAGACCGTCACAAAGGGAACAGAAAGGAAGACAGAGGGCAGAGAAATACCAAGTCAAAACTCAGAAAAGAGGGAAAGAGAAGGGCGCCGGGAAAGAAGGAAAGAAGTGATGGAGAGGGAGGAAGGAGGCAGGTTTACGGGGAGCTAGCGGAGCTATGGGGAGAGGTTCACTGCCTCCACTCATTCATCCTCCCAGGCTCATCGTCAGCAAGCCAGAGAGGAAGCTGATCAAGGGCTCAGGTTTCCACTTGGACCTGCTGCTGATCGTGGGCATGGGCGGGGTGGGCGCCCTCTTCGGGATGCCCTGGCTCAGTGCCACCACGGTGAGGAGCGTGACCCATGCCAATGCCCTCACTGTCATGGGCAAGGCCACTGCTCCCGGCGACCGGGCTCAAGTCCAAGAGGTTAAGGAACAAAGACTCAGTGGACTCTTGGTCTCCGTGCTTGTTGGTGAGCAATGTCCCCTGGGGCTAGCTTCCTACTAAGTCCAGTCTCCTACTGTCCCTTTATCCCCTATGCGCGATCCAATTCCCTGCTGTTCCTACCCAAAAACTTTTCCCCCTACCGCCAACATCATTCCACCATAATTCCTCCTAGAGAAATCCTGCTCCATAGTCAGTGTGAAACTGTGGGATTTGCCTTCCGCTGTATCCCAGGGTCTTAGCCGAGTGCCTGGCGCATTATTAGCGCTTCTTAACTGCTTGTTGACTGAATAACAGAGCTCCAGCTCTGGCTCTACTGCTGACTTGCTCAGGCTAATCATTTTCCCTCTCTAGGTTCAGTGTCAGGAGGTTGAACAATATAATAATCAGTAATATATTTAGTAATACTTAGAACATACTAAATTTTGTTAATTATTAAATTAGATAAGTAGTAAATATTAAATTAGTAAACACAAGATTAAAATATATCATTAAATATTGCATATTTTATCAAATGTCACTAAGTAATATTTAGTATATAGTTTTAGATGCCATATGGTAATTATTATATGTTTATATATTATATAGTACTTCACATAATATATGATATGATATGCAATATATCATTATATATTATGCATATTTATAGTATATTTATATATTTCTTATTATTTGCACATAATATATAATGCAATAATATGTAATATATGTGATTTTATATATTTTATATTGTTTATATTGTATAATGTATAGTATGTTATTTATCTTTATAAATAATATTATATATTAGATATAATGTATAGTATACGTTTAGCAATTTATTAACTATTTTTGTCTAGTTAAACACCTAAATGATTAATATAGAATGCATTTAATATTCAAAAAGCACTTTACACAAATTATCTCATTTAAATCTTACCACCACCTTGTGGGACACTAAGGGTGTTCTGAGTGTCAAAGACAAGTTTCAAATCTGCTGTTACTGATTCCAAGGGACACTAACCATTGCACCATGCTAATTTTTTGAGTACAACAGTTTCTTTGGGCTCATAGATACAGTACTCCTCTGCTTCTGTCTTGCCTGCATTAATTTGACATAGTAGAGTACCCTGAAAAGTGTCAGGTGGGGTTCCTAACCTCAAGGAGATTAGGAAGACAGAATGGGCCATATAAAAAGACAGCTAATTCTATGGGATAATTAGACACTAAAAAGAGTATAAACTCAGAGGAGGGAGAAAGCAAGGGTGAGGGGGTTTAAGGAAACCAGGGGGAAAAGGGGGAGTGATGGAATAACTCCCTCCTGGACTCTATCTCTTCTCCCCTATTGTTCCTTCAAGTGCTAACTCTGTCAGGTTAGCCTGGCTTTACATGGGAAAATATTGGGTCCCTACCTGTCCTTCTTCCAACTCAAACCCAGGAAAAATTAATCAGTCAATCAACAAACATTTATGAAGCCCACATATTGTGCCAGGCACTGGTGGATGCATAGATGAAAACGGTCCCTAGCCTCAAGAAGTTTATATTCTAATGAAGGATATGACTGTACCTATCTAATACATACATTCAAGATGTCCTTTCAAGAAAAAAGCACTAGCACCTGGGCAGTCCAGGAAATATGGCCTCTGAACTGTCTTGAAGGTAAGCAGGGAAGCTAGGTGATGCAGAGTGCCAGAAGTGAAGTCAAGAAGACTCATCTTCCTAATTCAAATCTGAACTCAGATATTTTCTAGCTGTATGACCCTGAACAAGTCATTAAATCCTGTCTACCTCAGTTTTCTTATCTATAAAATGGGCTAGAGATGGAAATGGCAAACCATTTGCTGTGTGACCCTCGGGCAGGTTGCTTACTCTTATTTGCCTCAGTTTCTTTATCTGTAAAATGAGCTGGAGAAGGAAATGGCAAACCACTTCAGTATCTCTGCCAAGAAAACCCTGAAAGGCATCATGAAGACTCAAGACAGGACTGAAAAATGACTAAATGATAACAACAGGGTAGCTAGAAGGAAGAAACCAGGAGAGAGAATGTACCAGACATAGAGCAAAGCCAGTGAAAATGCCTGGTATATCATATTCAAAGACCCCAAGTCCATTAAGCTGTCCAAACTTCCTGCTCAACAAATCTCTTCCCCAATTCTATCATCCATTATCAGGTCTCTCCATCTTCATGGAACCCATTTTGTCGAAGATCCCACTGGCTGTCCTTTTTGGCATTTTCCTATACATGGGAGTCACATCTCTGAGTGGCATCCAGCTCTTTGACCGAATGCTGCTCCTCCTGAAGCCTCCCAAATACCACCCTGATGTGCCCTATGTCAAGCGGGTATGAAGGGCAAGAGATAACAGGCGACTTGGAAGGGGAGGTGGTATGGGAGAAAATACTGTGTGTGGAGGGGGAGGATCTCCAGGGTATTGACTAGACTGGCCTCTTGTTCCCCAAACCTTTCCAGGTAAAGACCTGGCGTATGCATCTGTTCACTGGCATCCAGATTATCTGCCTGGTAGTGCTGTGGGTGGTAAAATCAACCCCTGCCTCCCTGGCACTGCCCTTTATACTCATCCTCACTGTGCCCTTGCGACGATTCCTGCTGCCCCTCATCTTTCGAAACTTGGAACTCCAATGCGTAAGTGGGACTGTGTGGGTTAGGATGAGGGACTGATCTTCAAGGAGCGGGTCCAGTTAAGGTAAGGGAACAGGAATGAATGCAAGAAGAGTCAGAGCAAACTTATATCTGGGAGGTTGGGGTTGAGGAGAAAAGATTTTCTGGTTTCCTATCCTCCTAGGGCAGTGTAGTACAGTGAAGAGTGTTGGTTTTATAGTCAGAAAACCTGGGATCCTCCTGGATCTCAGTTATCACTGTAAAATTAAGATAATAATGTTCTCTTACCAACCTCAATGAGTTGTGAAGAAAATACTTTGCAAAGTGTTATAGACATGTGAGTTATTCTGTTGAAGAGTGCTACCAGGGAAAGGATTTTAAAAGAGGATCTGATGTGTGGGAGGAAGAGTTGTGACCCCAATACCTTGTCACCTTCAAGACTATTTATTTTTTCCCTCCTCTGTCACTTCTCTTGACTCCAGCTTGATGCTGATGATACTGAGATCACCTTTGATGAAGAAGAAGGTAGAGATGTGTATGATGAAGTACCTATGCCAGTGTGAGCCAAGAATATGAAGCTGGATCCAAGACTGCCCCCAACATTCTCCCATACTCTCTTAGGACATAGATACCTCCTTCATTGCCTCCAGCATTAGAGAAGTCCATACCTACTCTGGATGAAAATAGAGGACCCTGAACTGGCAAGGCATTCCTTTTGGGCCCAGGAGGATTGCACACTGCTAGGCTGGGGAACTGAAAATATGGAAGGGGGTGAGGAAGAACCACTAGAGAAAACTATTATTTATAGGTTTTATTATTTTATTTGTATTTTGTGCCCCAAGGAATTAAGAGCAACAGAAACCTCTCTGGCTCTCAGTTTCCCCAATTGTATAATAAGGGAATTAGACTCTAAGATTCCTTCCAGCTCTTAGTCCTAGGATTCCTCAGTTTGTAGTCCTTTAATTTTAGAGATGTACACATACAAATATATCACAGAGAGTCATACAGAGAGGTACACATATGTACATATCACTATTATACAGACATACAGACACACACCTCTCACACCTTCATACAATCATACTATCATACAATATGAACTATTGGGGCTGAAAAGGACCTTAGATATCATTTCATTCAACTCTCTAATTTTCTAGAGAAGGAAATTAAGGCCCAGGAAAAGGTACTTATAGTTAGTTAATGGAAACCAGGCCAGAATTCTCTCCACCATAATTGTCTGACTCCAGTTGGGACATTTTAACAATCTGCCACCAGCTGCTTTGTAGCTTGGGACCAGACAGGAGTGTGGTTTACCCATAGGTTTGTGTGGATTTTGTCCTTCCCTCTCTTCTCTTTCCCCAGGCCTATGCAACCATTCCCCCAATCTGGAGATCTTCTAGCTGGTCATCTCAGTTGATGAATTTGGTGCTAAAAAAGGTTTTGCCCCATGTCTGAGGGTGGGAGAATTGGAGGGAGTAATCAGGGCAGGAATTTAAAATGATTTTACCACTTTCCTGCACACAATCCAGTAAAAAGTTAACTGAGCCTCTTTCAAGTAGCCTTAGTCAATAGGGTTTAAATCATGTGTGTGTGTGTGTGTGTGTGTGTGTGTGTGTGTGTGTGTGTGTGTTAGGGGGGAGAAGGGTGGCAGAGAAAAGGACAAGATACAGAGATTTTCTCTTTGAGAAGAAAGACAATTTGACTAGAAATAAATGGTCAGAAAGAATAGAAAAGGGCAGAGATAAGCTTTGTAACTTATTGTATATTTTCTAAAAAGAAATTAATCACATTTTAGCTTTACTATCTGGGGAATCAGGGACCTACCCCATTCTCCTCAGCAAAAACTTTGGCAAGAAAAGAATTGAGTGAGGAGAAGGTAGGAATTTCCCCTGGAAGTAGAGAGGAACAAATCTATTTTTTTATAAAACAAAAATATAAAAAGAGTCAGAAGAATCTGTAATTGGAGAGGAGGGGGAAGGATAACTCAGAAGAAAGACCTGATAACCTGGGATAATGATCATACATTTGGCTTCCATTCCCAGAAGCTGAGACCTCCTCCTTCCCATCCCTCTTTCCTTGCTTCCTTCTACTGAGGGGACTTTCCTTCCTCCTACTGAGGGGACTACCCAAAGAAAACAAAAACAACAACCAAAAATCCCCTCCCATTGCTTGTGAATTTGTTTTACCAATAAATCCATTTTAAACTGTCTCTGAGTCAGGAGGACCTGAGTTCAAATCTGGTCTCAGACACTTAACATTCCCTAGCTGTGTGACCCTGGGCAAGTCACTTAACCCCAATTGCCTCAGCAAAAAGCAAAAAAAAATAAATAAATAAACTGTCTCTGATGAATGCCCACCTCAGGATTTTAGGTGTTGGGGCAGAGATGCCCATGTAGGCAGTACTGGATGCTTGGGACATGCAGCTCTGGGCTGAGGTCGGATTCTGCTTCTAGGGCTGGGGAAGAGTCCCCATGAAATTAGGAAGAGTGAGGAAAGAAGCCAGAACAAAGATGAAAATGAGAGTCAGTTAAAAGACACTAGGATGCTTTGATTCAGCAGTTTCTCTACTGGACCTATATCCGAAAGAGATCATAAAAAAGGGAAAAGGATCCACATGTGCAAAAATGTTTGTGGCAGCCCTTTTTGTAGCAGCAAGGAATGCCCATCAGCTGGGGAATGGCTGAATAAATTATGGTATATGAATGTAATAGAATAATATTGTTCTATAAAGAAACGATCAGCAGGATGATTTCAGAGAGGCCTGGAGAGACTTGCATGAACTGATGTTAAGTGAAGTTAGTAGAACCAAGAAAATATTGTACACAGCAACAACAAGATTATGTGCTCAATTCTGATGGATGTGGCTCTTTTCAACAATGAGGTGATTCATCCAATTTCAATAGACTTGTGATGAAGAAAGCCATCCATATTCAGAAAAAGGACTGTAGGCACTAAATATCGATCACAATATCTTTTTTTCATCTTTTTGTTGCTGTTTGCTTGCTTTTTTCCCCTTTTTGATCTATTTTTTCTTGTGCAGCATGATAAATGTGGAAATATGTATAGAAGAATTGTATATGTTTAATGTATATTGAGTTGCTGTCTAGGGAAGGAGGTAGGGGAAGGGAGGTAGAGAAATTTGGAACACAAGGTCTTGCAAGGGTAAATGCTGAAAACTATCTTTGCATATATTTTGAAAATAAAAAGTTATTAAAAAAAAACAGGATGTAACTGACCTCACTGTGTCTCCAACTAAAATCCCTTTTGAATCAGGCTTCTCCTTTCTCTTAAACTAGATTTCATAGAATGGGAAAGTAAGGCAAGACATTAAAGACCATAGTCTAGTCCATCTCTTCTCTTTTAAGATAAAGAAACCAAGATCCAAACAGGAAAATGACCAAGTTGAGGTTGTTTACACAGCAAAGACTGTCAGAACTGGGACCCAACTATAGATTCTTTCTATATAAGATCTTTATATAAATGTAGACTATATATATAGAATATTTCTATAAATTCTAAATGAGAGATGTGCCTATAGCTCTGACTAGTAACCAGGATTCTCAAGAGCAGCTAGATGATGCGTCATCCAGGACGATGACTGAAAGAGGGAGCTGGGACACCAGTTCAGTGTCCTCCACACCCAGCCCTTCTTCCCCCAGCACCAACCCTCCCCGCCCTTCCTGCAGAAAGAACCTGGGACAAGGCTGTGGCTGCTCGGCTTCCTCTCCTCCCATCTATATTTACCAGCTGTTTTTGTCCCCAACTGACCCCTCCCTAGCTAGGGCTGTCTGCCAAGGGGTCTGGGAGAGCCAGATGCAGCTTTCTAGACTGGAGCATGCAACCTTTCGCTCTATCCCTGCAGCTGTTCTTTCCCATCTGGACCTGCATTTGGCCCTTCCTGTCTCCCAGGGTCAGACACTTAGGTATGATTCCCTCTAGCTCTGCCAAGTCAGAATGCAAAGTGTCCAGCAGGGGATCACATCACTATGGTTTTCTTTCCCCTCCTCCATTGCTGCTTCTGTCTGGACCTCAGTTTCCTTATCTATAAGAGAATTTAGAATAGACAATCTCTAAGGTTTTTTCTAAGATTTTATGAGTCCATGAAAATGGGCAGATACCCTCAAGAAATAGGCCCTATGGGCACCTAGGAAGGGTGGGCAGGAGGCTTTCCTGGGAAAGGAACTCTCTACTCTCCACACCCCTTCCCAGTTCTATTACCCAAAGCCCTATGGCAAAGCACAATAAAATGGAAATTTTGAAATTTCACAAGCTTCACACCTTACTTCAGAAAAAGAAGGGAATAACTGAAGCTCTGATTTTTGTTTAATCTCTTGGCCCCTTTTTCCTCATTTGTAACATAAAGAGAGTTTGAAGCTTATAGTTATGTTAAAGGTTTATTGAGAATCATTGTCAGTAAGTGATTGTAGCTTCTAGGCCAGAGAAAATAAATAAGGCCATTAAACATCTCAGGAATTCTTAACCTTTTTTTTTTTTTTTTTTTTTTTTTTTTTTTTTTGTATCAGAGAATCCTGGGGCAGTCTGGTGAAATGCTTGACTACTTTCTCAGAAGAATTTTGGTAAATGCATAAAATAAAACATATAAGATTCCAAAAGAAAACCAAAAATACAGAAACATAGTTATAATTTTTTTTAATTCAAAAGCTCCTACTTAAGAACCCCTCATAGATGATTTCAAATCAATTAAACAAAGTATTCATTATGAGCTGGAAGAAAAGGCCCACCCTTTCCCAAACTGGGAGAAACTAATTTATTTTTCTTTCTAATTCAAATATAGTGTCTCAGTCTTTACCTGGCAAGAGAGAGATAGAAGAGATCTCTTCAAGCTGTTCTACTGAAGAGAACCTCAAAAGGCATAATCAGAAGGAGTAGGGATATAGAAGATTATGAGGGTAAAGCTAAAGAGGAGGCTAAACCCCCAGGTGTCTCCCTGAATCATTTGCCCACAGCACAAACTACAAAGAGCAAGGAATCCAGGCTAAAGGAGGGAATGGGGAGCACTATATGACCTTACCCTACTCTTCAAGCTTTAGCTCTTATCATTTCCACTATCCTCCCCTATAACCAAACCCCTCATTTTCTTACCTTTGCTGACATTCCTTTTTCCCAGGATCTTTCCCAGCATTCCTGTCTGGCCCTGGTTTAAAAGCATCTCTTCTGACTGGGGAGGTTAGAGGGCTTGTGTTTAAATCCTGCCTCTAATGCTGACTATCTGGATGACAGCAAGAAAGTCACTTAGCTTCTCTGGGCCTCAGCTTCCTCATCTGTAAAATGAGGAGATTGAAGTAAATAGATAGTTTCCAAGGACCTTCTAGCTGCTCTAATCCCTAACTTTCTCTCAGTCCCAACTAAAATCCCCTCTCCTACAGGAACCTTAGGAAACACCTCAGTTCCCAGTACCTACCTGCTTTTAATAATTATTTCCTATTTCTATTACTATTCTACAATTTTCTATTTGTCCTGCATAAAGCTCATTTCATATATTTTTGTTTGCATGTTGTCTCTCTTAGATTGTCAGCCCCTTGAGGATAGGGACTGTCTTTTGCCCTTTTTTTTGTATTCCAAGCACTTAGCACAGTGCCTGGCACATAGGAACTTAATAAAAGTTTATTGATTGATAATCCCATGGTCCTACAAGTAAAATCATTCCTAGTAGAATGTATGCTCCTTAAGGACAGAAACTTATTTTTTATTAAAGCTTTTTATTTTCAAAACACATGCATAGATAATTTTCAACATTTACCCTTGCAAAATTTTGTGTTCCAAATTTTTTCCGTCCTTCCTTCCCCCACCCCTTTCCTAGACAGGAAGCAATCCAATATATGTTAAACATGTTCAATTCTTCTACATATATTTCCACAATTATCATGCTGCACAAGAAAAATCATATCAAAAAGGAAAAAATGAGAAAGAAAACAAAATGCAAACAAACAAGAAAAAGAGTGAAAATACTATGTTATGATCCACACTCATTCCCATAGTCCTCTCTCTGGGCGCAGATGGCTCATCTCCATCACAAGACCATTAGAATCAATCATCTCATTGGAAAGAGTCATGTCCATCAGAATTGATCATCATATAATCTTGCTGTTGCTGTGTGTGATGATCTCTTGATTCTATTCACTTCACTTAATAGCAGTTCATGTAAGTCTCTCCAGGCCTCTCTGAAATCATAATGCTGATGAAACTGTAATATTTTTGTGGTGAGAGCTATTTCCCGTATGTAGCATGGGGGTGCTATTGTGTGGCTTGGAAGGAGATAGAAGAGATATCTTTAGCCTCTTCTCTCCTGACCTTTTTCCAGGGGAGACTAATTCCTGCCATAAGGGGAAGCAGGAGCTTGAGGCTGGAAGCTGTTCTGCTCTCTTCAGAGAGAGGAAGTACTAGGATAGAATTATTATATCTACTCCCTTAAATAGTTTAGGAGATGTGATTTTCAGGTTCAAGCTAACTTTTTTTTTAAATAAAGCTTTTTATTTTCAAAACATACACAGATAATTTTCAGCTTTCACCCTTGCAAAACCTTGTGTTCCAATTTTCCCTCCCTTCCCCCCATCCCCTCCCCTAGATGGCAAGTAATCCATTATATGTTAAACATATACAATTCTTCTATACATATTTTCACAATTATGCTGCACAAGAAACATCAGGTCAAAAAGGAAAAAATAAGAAAGCAAACAAAATGCAAGCAAACAAGAAAAAGAGTGAAAATACTATGTTGTGATCCACCCTCAGTCCCCACAGTCCTCTCTCTGGGTGCAGATGGCTCTCTCCTTCACAAGACCATTGGAACTGACCTGAATCACTTTGCTGTTGAAAAGAGTCACATCCGTCAGAACTGATCATTGTATGACCTTGTTGTTGCTGTATACAATGTTCTCTTTGTTCTACTAACTTCACTCAGCATCAGTTCATGCAAGTCTCTCCAGGCCTTTCTGAAATCATCCTGCTGGTTGTTTCTCACAGAACAATAATATTCCATAACATTCATATATCATAATTATTCGGCCATTCTCCAACTGATGGGCATCTACTCAGTTTGCAGTTTCTAGCCACTACAAAAAGGGCTATCACAAACATTTTTGCACATGGGGGTCCCTTTCCCTTTTTTGTGATCTTTTTGGGATTCAGACCCAGGAGACACTGCTCAAAGGGTATGCACAATTTGATAGCCCTTTGGTCAAGCCAGCTTCTGATTACTGTTTCTTAATGGGCAAGCAGAATCCCAAGATTTGATTCCGTTCCCACCAAATACCAGTTCTATAATGAATATACATAGTTATCAAAGAAATCTATTTGTCCTTTTTTGTAGCAAAGCAGAATCAGAAAAAGTATACCTAGGAGAATATGTGAGACAGTAGAGAATAATAAGCTCTCCTTTTGGGAACAATGTAACTTACCTAAACCAAGAGATAGAGTCCTGGATCTCAGCCAAGAAAAAAACTCCCCAAAGTCTCTAGTACAACAAGCTGGAGATAGGGGCATGGAGACTGCTAGCTTCTCTCATGTCAGCTTCTTCCCAGTATCCTGAAATGAGTTTGGCAATCTTCCATTTTCTATCTTAAAACTGGAAGCCACAAGTGCACGATGTTTGAAAAGACTCAATAATTAAAAAACAAAACAATAACAACACCACCCAAAAAAAATCCAAAAACAAAACCTGAAAAGTTTTCTCCTACCCTTGCCAATTCTGCCCCATTCCTTATTTCAGACTTGGAGTATTAGTTTCCACCAGGAAAGAAAGTCTCAAACTCATACTCACACATTTTAACTTGTATTTCCACTGGTTCCATAGTGGCTGGTGCATGGAAGGTACCTAATAAATTTGCATTTATTGAATTGAATTGAATGGAGTACCACCTCCTCAGTGAAGCTTTCCTGGATTACCCAACTGAAAGTGACTGCTTCTTTTCTTGAATCTCTTACTTTGAGGTCTGATTTCTCTTCTATACTTCCTAGCTATATGGCTCTGGGCAAGTAGTCTAAAGCCTGTCTTCCTCAGTTTCCCCAATTATAAAATAGGGATAATAATAGTACCTACTGATTAGGATTATCATGAGGATCAAAGCCTGGCACATAGTAGGTACTTACTAAATTTTTGTTTCCTTCTTTTTATCAACCTTCAATATGATTACAAGGGCCTTCATCTTCCTGATTGACATCTTGTGAATGTTCTCATAAAATCTGGTACCCAGAGTTGAATACAATAGTCCAAGTGTGGTCTGACAGAGCAGAGGACAATGAAATAACAACCATTTCCCTACTTTTGAACATTCTTTTCTTAAAGCTGCCTAAAATCTAAATCCCTTTGAAATTTTGCATCTTTCTTTTGGCTTTTACTCCTTTATATAATTGTTACTTTGCCTAATCTGCTCTGACTAGATTGTAAAGTCCTAGTTTATCCTTCTTTGCTCACCCACGATACCTAGTATAATGTTTTGTAAGAAGCAGGTACTCAATTGATAAAAAGAAGGAAGGAAGGGAAGAAGGAAGGAAATGAAAAAAGGAAAGAAGAAAGGAAGGAAGACAAGAATGGAAGAAAGGATAAGGAGAGGAGGGAGATAAGGAGAAAGAAAGGAAGGAATGGAGGAAGAGAGGGAGGGAAGGGGAGGGAGGAAGGAAGAAGAGAAGGGAAGAAGGAAAAAATTTGTTCCACCATTTCTGAAGGTTACTGAAGCAGGTGTTGTTCATTTAGAGCTTGGTCAGATATTGAAGGTCATCCATTGCATCCTGGGTCATTGTCAATCATTTTGACTTTCATCATGCCATTGGACTTCAATGATTCTGGAAGAGAATATGAGGCTGATGACTTTGTACAACTAATTCTGCCTCACTTAAATTCAGTTCACAAGTGAGTCAAAATATCACCCTATGGTCCTCTTTGAAAATAAAGTACAACCAACAAAACAATAGAAATAACCAAACTGGGAAGTAAACACTTTGCTCTATATATTCATTCAGTCTCTGAGGAGGGCAGACTCAAACTTAAAGTGATTGCTACAAAATAGTTCTCCCTCCCCAACCTAGGGACTCTGACCCTGAGAACCTTTTTCTTCTTTCACAAAGTCCTTACCAAGCTACCTTCGGGATGTGGTACAGCCAATGGACAGCTCATGCACATGATGTCATGGCTATGAAGTTGATTCAGCAATGGCTCTTCACCAAACTTGGCTGTGATCAATTACAACTGCAGAATTTCTGATGCTTCTTCCAACCATTTTGACACTCACATGTTTGGTTGTGACCTGTTCAGCTTTGACTCATTCATCTAAGATGAGGAAGAGAAAAAAATAAACAGAGGTACCAGGTCTCTGTCTTAGGAATGTTACTTTATTTTTTCTAGGTTGTTGTTGTGGCTACTAGGTAACTGGAGAGAGGTGGAGGTGTGGAAGTAAAGTAGCACAAATCCTACAAAACACAGAACAAAAGTTGAATTAAATACTCCACCCATTCACCTAGAAGCGCTATGGGAATAGATCTATGGGGTCATCCCTGGGAGCATATACCAGACCTCCCATGGAAGCTTCTAAGGAGTCCAGGGACATGTAATCCTCAGGACTGAGGGGTTTGTACTTTGAGATGATTAAATAATTTCCTTACTGGATGCTGAGCAGGAAGAGCCATGACTCAATGGATTTTTTTAAAAATGGAGCAATCTGCCTCTTTTCCATAGATCAGGTCAGTACTATTCAATATTATTCCTGGAATGTGAACGGATCCAGCCATTCTGGAGAGCAATTTGGAACTATGCTCAAAAAGTTATCAAACTGTGCATACCCTTTGACCCAGCAGTGTTTCTATTGGGCTTATATCCCAAAGAGATCTTAGAGGAAGGAAAGGGCCCCACATGTGCAAAAATGTTTGTGGCAGCCCTTTTTGTAGTGGCTAGAAACTGGAAACTGAATGGATGCCCATCAATTGGAGAGTGGATGAATAAATTGTGGCATATGAATGTTATGGAATATTATTGTTCTGTAAGAAACAACCAGCAGGACGATTTCAGAGAGGCCTGGAGAGACTTGCATGAACTGATGCTGAGTGAAATGAGCAGAACCAGGAGATCATTGTACATGGCAACAACAATATTACATGATGATCAATTCTGATGGACATGGCTCTCTTCAACAATGAAATGTTTCAAACCACTTCCAATTGTTCAGTGAAGAAAGCCATATACATCCAGAGAGAGGGATGTGAAATGTGGACCACAACATAACATTTTCATGCTCTCAATTGATGTTTGCTTGCATTGTGTTTCCTTTATCTGATTTTTCTTTCTTGTAGATACGATTTTTCTTGCACAACAATAAGTGTGGAAATATGTATACCTATATTCGATTTGTCAAGTATTTCAACATAATTAACATGTAGTGGACTTTCTGCCATCTAGGGGAGGGGTGGGGAGTAGGGGGAAAAATTTGTAACAGAAAGCTTTGTAAGGGTTAATGTTGAAGAATTACCCATACATATGTTTTGCAAATTAAAAAAAAGACCCCCCAAAAAAAAATATTATCCCTGGAAGGGTAGAGGGAAGAAGGCTGTCACTCTCATTCCCACCCCAGCAGCAGGACAACTGCTTGAGATGGCATCCAAGGCAGGGGGGTTCTACTAGGCAAGCTTGAGCTTGGACCCCTGGCTGCATGCTATGTATACCTTTGCCTGATCATAGGTAAACAAAAAATCCCAGCATGAAGGTAGATATCCAGTCTTGGAGGCAACTTCCTAAGTTTGAGAAATCAGGAATACTAAGTTTCTCAGTTGAATATGATTGGCAACAAGAGGAATTTCTTTAGAGAAGAAAATGACTACTAAGAAGCCCTGATCAGACTTGCAAGAAGACATGGGTCTGGAGGGATTTGTTAGGTTAATTTCTCTGGAAAGTGGGTGATAGATGGGGTTCTAAACAGGAGTTAAGTAAACCTTGTTTAACCTTAATTCTAATTGGGTAGGTGTTTTTTGGGGCAATTTCAGCAGGGGGTGAGGAGGAGATATATCATAAGGCAAATATAGTGAGCAAAAATCAATAGCAAGTGGCATTGTTTTTCACCTTGTAGTTTTGAGTAAAGGTAAATTGTTAGTTATTTTTGATGATTAATGATTAAGCAGTGTACCTCTGACTTATACCATTCATTTGAATTAATAGGTCCTTTCCTGCCAGGTTGGGGAATCAAGGAAGCTGAATTGGGGTGGTGGTGGTGGTATCATTTTGCTCTTCTATTTCATTAAATGACTTATTGCTCAGAATTAATGTGTCACTTCAACTTTGTGAGTTCAAATCTGGCCTCAGACACTTAATAGCTATGTAATCTGGGCAAGTCACTTAACCCTGTTTACCTCAGTTTCCTCATCTGTAAAATGAGCTGGAAGAGGAAATGGTAAATCACTCCAGTATCTCTGCCAAGGAAACTGCAAATGGGATCATGATATTCTGATACTTTACTAATCCTCATGATAAATTTCCTCAGTGATTTAAGGGATTTCTAAGCAAACCAATTTCTTGTATGTGGCTAAGGATAATTTTGCTTCCTTTTTGGTAATAGTTTTATTTCTTCTAATTCTTCATCTTATGCTATTGATACATCTAGCATTTCTGATACTGTCATATAATAGCATAGAATTGATCTATGGTTAAATTTACTGAGGGCCAGGTAGATGGCTTAGTGGATAGCAATTGGGATTGATGTCAAGAAAGAGTCATCTTCCTGAGTTTAACTTTGGCCTCAGATACTTACTACCTATATGATTCTGGGCAAGGTATTTAAACCTGTTTGCCTTATTTTCCTCATCTATACAATGAGTTGAAGAAGATAATGGCAAATCACTCTATATCTTTGCCAAGAAAAAGGCATCAAAAGGAGTTGAACATGATTGAACAAAAAAACCTTATTTCTCCTTTAATGTGAATAATGCTAATTCAAATAATGCTACTTCGTGGTTTTAGATATGTTCTTTAGATCAAATTAAAGGATCCTTCTACCAGTTATGTATTTTTAGGATATTTTTATCATAGATGAGAATTATATTTTGTCTAAAGCTTTTAATTATGAGTTACTTAGAATTTATCATTTATATGACTAATTATGTCAATTGATTTTTTAACATTGAACTTTGATTGCATCCTTTAATATAAATTTAACTTGATCATAATGAATATTTTTTGATATGTTGCAATAGTCTCTGAAATTTCACATTAAAATTTCTACATCAGAATTAACTAATGATGTTGGCCTCATTATCTGCTTTATCCTTTCATTATTTGAAAATCAGGACCATATTTATCTCATAAAAGGAATGTAGTAGAGTGCCTTCTTTCTAATTTTTAGAACAATTTACATAACATAAAAATTAATTGCTCTTTAAGAATTTGCTAGAATTCACTCATAAATAAATCCACCTGGAATGTTTTTTTGTTGTTGTTTTGTTTTGTTTTTGCCTCTTTGGTGGTTTATTTGTGTCTTGCTATATTTTTTTTCTGAGATTATGTTTCCTATTCTGTTCATTTGTATATTTAAATATTTTGATAAATATTGTGGAAAAAAACAATACTCTGTCTCAGCAAAAATCTGTCAGACTTAACTAGTATGAAAGCATTTCTGCTTAAAGGAGCTTCAGATAGGCAGAGTTACATCTCAAAATTAGGATACCTTTTATCCCAAACATCTTCCAATGTGCAATTTATCAGAATCATGAAGCACAACATGAAATTAACCAGTAAAGTTAAAGAAGTTTACACATGCAGAGGAGAAATAAGTCAATAAGGACTCAGTCCTTAGGGCATCTGCAATATTTTCCTGTCTGGTACTAACCCATGTGAAAGCTTGATGAGCCTGGTGAGGGATACATCTGACTGTTTCCTGTAATCTTACTACATGATGACAAAAAAAAAAAAAAGGTTTTATTTGACTGTTAAGCCAGAACTGAGACTGTCTACAAAAGATCCAAGCAGATTGTCTATCTAATTATTCTCATGACAACAAAGCAAGAATTGTGGTAAGATCCCATGTTGGGGGATTCCTGCCCCATATGGCTGCAAAGTAGTCACAAATATATTTGCCTCTGTTTCCTCTGTCTTTTGTATTTATTTTTTCCTGATATTAGGACAGATGGGGTCCCCAGAGAATCATTTTTTAAAATAATTTTAAAATTTTAATGTAATTTAATTTTTAAAAATTTTAAATAAATTTTAAATAATTTAATAACATGTTTAACATAATTGGTTTCCTTCACAATCATATGTATTCGATTTTATGCATTTAAAAATATTCTGAAAATAAATCCATAGGCTTTTTTAGGCTATGAGAGGGGACCATGACATACAAAAAAGGGTTATGCTCATTCACCATGACTTAGGTGAATGAGTATCTGGAGAAAATATAGATAAGAATATAACCTTATGAGTTTTGAAAGACTGGAAGTCATCAGAAGTCCTGCAAGAGCAGGTAATAGAGTCTATTGGGAGTCAACTAGATTTGGTGAGGAACCAGCTAAAGAAAGAATATAAGTGATCTAGTCCAGCAAGAAACTAGCCCAGCTAAGGAAGTGACTAAGGAGTTATTTGTCTATGCATTAATCAACTAAACTGGGACAGGACTACATAAGTATAACTACACATAGTTTAAAATTAAGGGTTTTGATTTACCAAACAGAGCTATAATGTTAATGTCATATACTCTTGGAGAAAATTTCTCCTTAAAACCAACTACTTCCTTTAAAGAGTCTCTTCACTATAGTCCATAATAAACAAAGGAATGCCTCTCTTAATTAAATTAATTTTTAGGATTTTTTTAACAATTTTTTTAATGTTTCAGATTTAATATGGTACTTACACATTGCCTTGTTTGTATGTTTCCCTTTCTGAACTTACTTCCTCTCTGTAGCAGGTTTATCTGATACCCTTTTCTTTTTAAAATTAAATTTATTTTTTTCAATTAGCAAAAACTTTTTTCTCTCCCTTCCCACTTCACATTTTAAAAAAAAGAAAAACAAAAAGAAACCACTTGTAACAAATATGCCTAGTCAAGGGGTAGCTAGATGGCACAGTGGATAGAGTACCAGCCCTGAAGTCAGAAGGACCTGGGTTCAAATATGATCTCAGACACTTAACATTCCCTAGCTGTGTGACCCTGGGCAAGTCACTTAACCCCAATTGCCTCAGCAAAAAGAAAAAAAAAAAAAAACACAAGTCAAGCAAAGTTAATTTCAATATTAGTCATGTCTAAAAAATGTATGTTTTAAGCCATCACCTTTGCCTATCACTTTTTTGTCAGGAGGTAGGTAGCATGTTTCATTATGAATACTTTGGAATTGTGGTTGATCATTGCATTGATCAAGAATTCTTATCTTTCAAAATTATTTTTCTTATGTGGACCACAACATAACATTTTCATGCTCTCAATTGATGTTTGCTTGCATTGTGTTTCCTTTATCTGATTTTTCTTTCTTGTAGATACGATTTTTCTTGCACAACAATGATAAGAGTGGAAATATGTATACATATATTCGATTTGTCAAATATTTTAACAATTAACATGTAGTGGATATCCTGCCATCTAGGGGAGGGGTGGGGAGTTGGGGGGAAAATTTGTAACAGAAAGCTTTGTAAGGGTTAATGTTAAAAAATTACCCATACATATGTTTTGCAAATAAAAAAATAAAAAGTTATTTTCTTTACAATGCTGTTATTATTGTATATGTTATTTTTTGTGATTTTTTGATAATTTGATTTTTTTCTAACAGCATTTTACTTTTTCAAATACATGTAAAGATAGTCTTCAACATTCATTTTTGCAAGACTTGGTGTTCCAAACTTTTTTTCTTACCTCTTCTACCTCCTCCTTCCCCAAGGCATCAAGCAATCTGATATAGGTTAAATATATGCACAACTTTTAAATATATCTCATTCTGGTTTTTATATCTCTTGTGGTTTTTATTGCATTGTACTTGATAAAGAATATTTAAAAGTTCTGCTTTTTCTGCATGCACTTATAAGCAATGGTTGATTTTTTGTAAATGTGTTATTCCAGCTAAAAATATGTACATTATTTTCTATTCTTATTCATTAATTGGCAGATTATCATTTGTAACTTTTCCAAAATTATATCTATGTACTTAACTTCTTTTTTATTAATCTTATCATATTTGTTTAGATCTGGGAGGAATGTATTGAAATTCCCCAACTATTACAGTTTTGCTGTCAATTTCTGTCTATATAATGACTAATTTTTTTCTTTCAAGTGTTTAGATGATATGCCATTTGATATATGTGGATAGATATAGAATTAAATTATTGACATTATTTCATTATCTATGGTGTCTTTAACCAATGGTAATTTTTCCTGTTGGTTTGTCTGTGATCATGATTACTACCCTTACTTTTAAAAAAATCATCTAAAGCATAATAAATTCCATTCTGGCTCTTCATTTTAATTTTATGTGAATCTTTATGTTTTAAGTATGTTTCTTGCAAAAAAACAGTGGGTGAGGGAAAAGAGACAAAATCTGACCAAAAAAATCCATAATTAAAATATTCTACTACTCTTCACTAAGATCAAACCTCAGTCTCTTTATCTTTTATACTTCTCTGTTTTAATCTCCCTTTGAGGATTGACCCTCTGAAGTTTTTAACTTTTATTTCTTCCAGTGGGTAGAGCTCCAAACCTGGAGTCAAGGGTTTCTTCCCTAATTCAAATCCCGTCAAACACTTGCTAGCTGTGTAACTCTAAGCAAGTCCCTATTTGCCTCAGTTTTCTCACATATAAAATGAGCTAGAGAAGAAAATGACAAAATAGTCAGTAATTCTGCCAAGAAAATCCCAAATGGGGTCTTAAAGAGTCAAATAAAACTGAAAATGTCTGAACAACAAAATTCCTTCCCTGATTTTATCCTTTTTTTATGCTTTCCTTTCCCTGCCTGTTTTCTTAATGAATGTAATTCTTATCTACACCAAACTTTTTCAATGGGAGAGTGTGAGTATTGGGGGGGTGGCAGCATGTAGGTAGTATTAGTCAGATTAGTCAGGAAAACCTGAGTTCAAAATCAGCCTCAGATATTACCAGCTATGTGACTCTATACAAATTAACCTTGTTTGCCCAAATGACCCAAGGGGTAGCATCTATTAGGAGTAATATTCCAAGGCTTTTCACCATACAGACAATGTTAGTTTTTCCTTAAAAGGGATTAAACTATCTATCCTTGAGGCTTAATCTGCTCAAGTGACAAAAGTTCAAATTATTGATCCTGGTGCCCTATGTACAAAAATTAATATATGAGAAGTCAAGGAGTTTTTAAACTGGTTCACCCCCATATTAAATGCATAGAAAGAGAAATTATACATGATATTTGTGGAAATATGTATAGAAGAATTGCACATTTAATATATATTGGATTACTTGCTGTCTAGGGAAGGGGGTAGGGTAAAGGGAGGGAGAAAAAATTTGGAACACAAGGTTTTGCAAGGGTAAATGTTGAAAACTATCTTTGCATGTATTTTTAAAATAAAAAGGTATTATTTAAAAAGAGAGAGAAAGAAACTTTATCCATCTGAATCAAGGCTATATTCTTGCTGAGCATCCTTTCCATGCTGTGGCCAAGTAAACCTCCTTTTAGTAGCTATTAGATGTTCTACAAGCATTTACTTCATTTTCTTTCAATTCTGAACCAGAAGGCACCAAACCACCCTGAATCAGAGCTAGCCTCCAACAGCCCCAAAGCATCCAAGCACTGAACAGCACAGGTGATCAGCCAGAAGCAGGCAGGATGTCTCTGTATATACCCTATACTATAACAACACTTTCTCTACTCAGTTCTCCAGGACATCATCTCCTTCCCTGCGATATCAAAGGTGAGGAACTACCCAGACATGACCAAGAACCTATCTTCTCCCTATTAAACCAATGTCCCTAATCTTCCCTGGCAAGTTACCTTATTGTGGAGATGAGAGGACCACAGGTATTCCACTTGTCAATTTGCAGTAGTCAAAAGACAACCTCTCAGTGGCCCACCACTGATCCCTCTTTTCTTCTTTCTATTACTGCCTGAACTTCATTCGATCCAAGTATCCAGGGACTTCTATCACTGTATCTCTGTTTCTCTGCTTCCCGACCCCTATAAGGTCACCTTTTGCCCATAAGTATCTCATTCTAGGCTTGGGGTATGACATGTTATAATAAAGGTTCATTAATTACTATATGAATTTCTGGCCTGGCTAGAACAAACTGCTAGAACAAACTGGAACCCCTTATGATTGGAAAGAATGAGGAAAGACCAGGATTAAGAATTTGGACTTAATGAAATGTACTATGTACAAAGTAATAGCGATGTTGTGGGATGATCTGCTGTGAATGACTTTGCTATTCTCAGCAATACAATGATCCACAACTACTCTGAAGGACTTATGATGAAAAATGCTATCTATACCCGGAGAAAGAACTGATTGTGTCTAAATACAAATTGAAAGATACTTTTTTTATTGGAATTAAAAAAAAATTAACTTTATTTTTTTTAACTTTAATTTTTTTAATTTTTATTTTTTTAGGGGGAGAATTTTTGCTTTCTTTTACCATATGACTTATGGAAATGTTTTTCATAACTTCAAGGGAGGTGGCAATGGGGAGGAAGGGTGAGAATTTGGAATTTTAAGTTTTAAAAACAAATGTAAAAATTTATTTTACAGGTAACTGGGGAAAATAAAAATATTAAATATAAAAGAAAAATAGACTTAAATAATAGAAATAATGATGATTATGATAATGATAACCTACTATATACTTTAATATTTTACACTTACATATGAATAAGTGAATGAATAAATGAATTAAAAGTCATTCACTAATGACTTAACTATTATAAATTAAAAAAAGAGATAGTCTTGGCTGTTAAGGCAACATATATAGGAGGACTCAGTTTTAAGATACATGGAAAGGCCCAGTAGTCCAGAAGGATCAACAATAGGGCATTATTATGATCATTATCATTATTTATTATTACTTTATTAGTGCTATGGACTAGATTTATGGTATCATTGATATAGGGAATTCCCAGGTAAGAAAGCTCCATCCACCAATGTAAGCTGGCACCTTAGCACCTTCTCCATAACTTAGTCATAAATTCCTAGGGCACTAAAAGGATCACATAGTCTTTGTGTATCAAAGGCAGAATTTGAACTCAGGCTTTCTTAGCTTTGACACCAGATCTCTTTTCACTGTCACACTGCTTTATTATTATTATTATCATTAATTATCATTATATTATAGAATTTGATTCTCATAATAGCCCAAAGAAATAAGTAGTTTGTTGTTGTTTTCCAATCATGTCCAACTCTTTGTGACGTCATTTGGGATTTTCTTGTCAAAGATACTAGAGTAATTTGCCATTTCCTTCTCCAGTTCATTTTGCAGATGAAGAAACTGAGGCAAACAGTGACTTTTCCAGGGTCAGTAGCTGTGTTCAGATTTGAATTCAGGAAGAGGAATCTTTCTGATTCCAGGCTTTGTAATCTATCCACTTTACTACCTAACTGCCTTATTTAAAAGAATGTTCTCTTATAAGTCATAGACCGAAGGTCTAGAGTTGGAAAATCATCATGCATTTTCTGCCCCCCCCCTCCTCCCGCCATGCATGGTTCCCACTCCTCTGTTTTAGGCTTTCTTCTCTTTTTTCTCATGTTTTCTTTCTTGGAAATCTCCTTAGTTCTTTTGGATTAAGGTATCATCTCTATACAGATGACTCTCAGATCTATATATTCAACCCTAGTCTTTCTCCTGATCTCCAGACCTGTATCAATTAACTGCAGACTTATGGTATCACTGATATAGGGAACTCCAAGATAAGAAAACTCCATCTATGTGGCTCTCTTCAACAATGAGATGATTCAAACCAATTCCAATTGTTTAGTGATGAAGAAAGCCATATACACCCAGAGAGAGGACTGTGGGAACTGAGTGTGGTTCACAACATAGCATTTTTACTCTTTTTGTTGTTATTTGCTTGCATTTTATTTTGCTTCTCTTTTTTTCTGGTTTGATTTGAATTTTCTTGTGAGGCAAGATAATTGTATAAATGTGTATACATATACTGGATTTACCATATTTCTACCATGTTTAACATATATTGGACTACTTGCCATCTAAGGGAAGGCATGGAGGAAGGGAGGGGGAATTGGAACACAAGGTTTTGCAAGGGCTAATGTTGAAGAATTGACCACATATATGTTTTGAAAAATAAAAAGCTTAAATAAAGAAAAAAACTCTGTCTATCAATGCAGGCTGGCACCTTGGCACCTTAGTTCTTCACAACTTGGTCATAGAGAATTTCCTATGGCATTTTGAGGGTAAGAGACTTATTAGGATCCATAATCACTATATACATACCCACCCACATACACACCCACAACATCAGCCTGTTAAACTCAACATATCCCAAATAGAAGTGATCATTTCCCCCCTAACATTCACTCTTCCCCCAAACTTTCCTATTTATCTTGAGAGTATCACAAACCTTCCAGTCACTTGGATTAGTAACCTTTATTCTTCACTCTCCCTTACCACCTCCAATAGCTGATCAATTGCCAAGTCTTCTCAATTCTCCCTCAGTAATACTTCTCACATTCATCCCTAACTTTCCATTCGATCAGTTCTGGTAGGATCAACTCTCAATTCTTTAGCACACAGCTGGATTCCATAATAATAATAATAATTTGATTGGCAATTGAAATAATAAGTTTGATTTTAAATGATTTTAAATAAAAAATAAAAGACATGGGTTAATTCTGCCTCTCTAAGCTAAAATGCTTAGATTAAAATAATCTAAATTAATAAAAATTGTTCCTGACTGTCTTGTGCCTTAAAACAACAACAACAACAACAACAACAACAACAACTAACATTAGCACCTAATTGTCTCTAAGACATGTCTGTTACCTTCTTTAATTTCATTAAATGAGCTAGGTAGAAACTGAAATTTCCAGGGATTCCCTGATCAATTCCAGTACTACATTCAAAATAAATCTAATTTTCCAAGACAATCCCAATAGACTTTGGACAGAAAAAAAATCTGCATCCAGAAAAAGAACTAAGGAGACTGAATATAAATCAACAAACACATGCTATGTTCACTTCTTTTTTCTGTGTTTTCTTTCCTATGGTTTTTTCCTTTTGCTCTGATTTTTTTCTCTCAACAAGATTCATAATGTGTATTAAAAATAAATAAATTAACCATAAATAAATAAACAAATATAATTTCAAACAAAGGCTCATACCCTACAATCTCAAATTGATTAGAGAATTCATTAAATGGATCAAGGGCTCTCTTAAACACCCCTCCCCTTTAACATATGTTGTAAAAGAAACAGGAGTCATACCTCAGTGCATATAGAATTGAGATCTACTTACCCTCATCCAGTAGACAGTACTTACTCAAGGACTTGTGCAATCTCCCCTCTGTTTCTATGATTCTCCTCCATTGGCAGGTGTTTTCCAGTCACTGCTCTATAATAATGCTTAATTTGTTCCAATATCCTCCATCCTTGGCAAGTGACACAGGTCTTTCCCATTGCTGTCCAGAACTCCCTGGAGGCTCCAGGATGTCTCTGTCCTGTTTTTCTGCCTCATGATATTTGGCTCTCTTATCATTGATGGTTTTAGTTACCTTATTCCTAGGGCAACCTGAAAAGTCTGTTCTTCCAAGTGTAAGAGCTTCAACCATCAATGTTGCAGCTTCTTCATAAGCACAAGGCCAGAGTAGTAGCCCTGGCTCCGTTAAAACCTCAGTTGTTTTCCACCCTGGTCCTACAATCCACCTCTCTCCAGACAAAGGGGGCCTTCACTTGGCTGTGGCAATATCTCTTTCTTCAGTGACTCAAATGGTGCTTTGTTTTCTACTCTATGTTGCCTCATGTTGATCCTGCAGCTATTTTCCTTTTTGTTCTTCACGTTCTTTGGATTCCATACATTGTGTCAGCACCTCCTACTGAAGCTTTTGGAGTTTAGAAAAACACTCTGGCTCCTTTTCCATTCACCATCTTCCTCAAGGGAACTGGGAAGTGTTATTCAAATTACCTTCATTTGGGGAATAACTAATAATTGTGATAGAATACTATTGTGCTATAAGAAATGGGAAATACTACAAGAAAATGGGAAATGGCTGAACAAGTTGTGGTATATTATTGTGATAGAATATTATTATGCTGTAAGATATGAAGAACAGGATGGTTTCAGAAAAACCTGGGAAGACTTACATGAACTGATGCAAAGTGAAGTGGCTAGAGCCACTGTACATAGTAACTATAAAATGGTTTTGATGATAAATTATGAAAGACTTGACTATTCTGATCAAGAGAATCATCCAAGACAATTCCAAAAGACCCATTATGGAAAATGTTATCCACCTCCAGAGAGAGAACTGATAAACAGTGCAGATTGAAGCATACTTTTAAAAAACTTTATTGTTCTAAGGGTTTTGTGTGTGTGTGTGTGTATGTTTTATAACGTGGCTAATGTGTTGCATGACTTTATATTATAATTTTTATACTGCTTGCCATCTCAAGGTGGAGGATTGAGAGGAAGGAAAAGGAAATTTAGAAGGCAAAAATTTTAAAAATAAATGTTAAAGTTTTTTACATGTAATTAGGAAATAGTTAATGAAATATGTATTTATACATATATGTGTGTATACACGCATATATATTTAAATTACCCTTGGCTGTTTCTTTGACGATTTCAGAAGGGGGAGCAAAAGAAGTAAAAAGAGAAGATGGAGTTAGAAGCTCCTGGCATTTGTTCCTAGCACAAATGTCTATTTTTGAGAGGGTTAATCCCTCACTATAGCAATGCCCTTCCCAAAATGTTGCACTTGGTACTGAACACAATATCCAAGTGGTGTATTTCCAGAAGCATTAATACTTTCTTCATTCAGGACACTAAGCCTCTCAGTAAAATTTTTGCGGCTAAAATATTACTTCATTTTAGGTGGCCAGAAAATGAATCAGAGTCAGGTAAACCTGAGTTGAAATTTTACCTCAGCCACTTACTAGGTATATTAACATGGACATATTCCTTAACCTCTGTCAACCTCAGTCCCCTCATCTGTGAAATGGCGACAATGATAGCAACTACCTCTCAGGGTTGTTGTTTGGGATAATATTATTCAACAACAATAACAAAATAACAAATATTTTGCAAACCTTATGATGTTATAATATTCTTGATTGTTATTTAGCTGTTTCAATTTTGTCCAACAAATGTTATCCCATTTAGGGTTTTCTTGTCAGAAATAATGGAGTAGTTTGTCATTTCCTTCTTCTGTTTATCTTACAGATAAGGAAACTGAGGCAAATAGAGTTAAGTGACTTGGCCAGAGTCATACAATTAGTAAATATTTGAGATTGGATTTGAATTCAGTCTTCATGACTCCAGAGCTGGTACTCCACTGACCATAACATTTAAAAAGAAACAAAACAAAATTTCCTAGTTCAATTTTGAAATTCAAGTGTAGAATTTTAAACTTATTTCTATCAAGTTTCACCTGATTTCTCCATCTCTTTTCTTCTCTCATGATGAGGTCTTTTTAGATTGTGATTCAATCATTGCATATTCTAGATATCGCTCCCAGCTTTGTGCCATCTCCATTTATACATATTATGTGCCATTTCTAAAATACATTCCCTCTTCAACTTCACACCTTAGAATATGTCTCTCTCTCTCTCTCTCTCTCTCTCTCTCTCTCTCTCTCTCTCTCT
>JAJPUD010008587.1:0-14179 GCA_023553655.1 Myrmecobius fasciatus | reverse complement strand
TCTCTCTCTCTCTCTCTCTCTCTCTCTCTCTCTCTCTCTCTCTCTCTCACACACACACACACACACACACACACATAATTGCTGATAGTCTCTCCTTTCTCAAATTATTTGGCTTTATGCTTATCTATGTCCAACCTATGTTGGAAATATGACCACAGCAAAAATGTGAAAATTGAATAAAGCAAGTCACATGAATGTTTTTCCCCCAGTGCATATAAAAACTATGTTTATATCATAATGTATTCTATTAAGTATGCAATAGTACTATGTATATACCTTAATTTAAAAATATTGCTTAAAAATATTAACTAGCAGAGGCATCTAAATGGCGCAGTGAGTAGAGCACCAACCCTGAAGTCAGGAGTACCTGAGTTCAAATGTGACCTCAGATACTTAATACTTCCTAGCTGTGTGACCTAGGCAAGTCACTTAATCCCAATTGCCTCAGCAAACATTTTATATATATATATATATTAACCAGCATCTGAGCCATCAGCAAGTTGCAACTTTTTTATTGGTGGAAGTTTTTGCCTCAATGTCAGTGGTTGCTAACTGATCAGGGTAGTTGTTACTGAAGGTTTAGGGTGGTTATGGCATTTTCTTATAATAAGACAACAATGAAGTTTGTAATATTGATTAACTCTTCCTTTCATTTGAATTCTTAGGGGCCATTGTAGGGTTATTAATTGGCCTAACCAATATTGTTGTGTCTCAGGGAATAGAAAAGACTGAGAAGAGCAAGAAAGGTGGAATGGCAAGTAAGTGGAGCAGTCAGAACACAAACAATATTTATGGATTAAGTTCCTCATCTTATATGGGCACAGTCATGCATGACACCCCAAAACAACTACAATAGTAATGACAAAGATAACTGATCATAGTTCACAATAACAGATATAATAATGAAAAAGTTGGAAATATTTTGAGAATTACCAAAATGTGATACATTCATGATGTAAGCATATGCTGTTAGAAAAATGGCACTGATAGATTTGCTTATCAACTTTAATGGAGGGGAGGGGTGGAAGCAAAACAAAACAAAATAACAATGCAATATCTACAAAGGGCAATAAAGCCAAGCACAATTAAAGGAGGCAAACCTGAATCTTCCTATCCCAATGTAAGCTACTTGAGGGCAGGAATTGTTTCTTTTTTGCCTTTATATTCCCAAGCCTAGCACAGTACTTTGCCTATAGTAGGCACTTTGGGATTGCAAGTGGAATAGAATCTGCAAATTTAATACACATGACACTTATATTCTCATCTTTATGTTTTCTCGAATGTGAAAGGAGGGAGTTAAACTAGAACATGGCTTCTTAAACTTTTTCCACTCAAAAATTTTTCAGCTGAAAAATTTTTATGCAGTCCCTGGTTTTTAAAATAGGTATACAAATCAAACATTTACTGATAATAAATCATAGTTTCATTACTGCCATATGTAGTTATGTAACACACATGGGTCACAACCCACAGTTTAAGAAGCTTTGGACTAGGAAACTTTACTCCTTCACAGTTTCATATCTACAATACCATGATGATAAGTAAGTAGATAGATAGATAGATAGATAGATAGATAGATAGATAGATAGACAGACAGACAGAGATACATATTTAGGCAGCAAAGAACTAGGCATAGATTTCTATAGCCAGATTTGAACTCAGGAAAATGAGTCTTCCTGAATCCAGGCCCTAGAGCTCTACCCACTGCACCAACTAGGTAGCCCATCAGCTCATGTAAGGTTTCACTAATCAATAAAAACTTCTGGAAAATCAGAAAGCAGTCTGGCAGAAATTAGGTTTAGACCTATATTTCATACCATATACCAAGATAAGAGCAAAATGGATATATGACAACTACACTAAGGATCACACGATATTTAATACCATGATTGTAATGGAATAGAGTGTGGGGATTACAATATTTTAAAAGGCAAATATGTAGAGAATTAGAATAAAGAATAACTTTCCCAGTAAAACTGATTATAATCTACAGGATTAATCTATTTCATCTTCAATGAAAAAAAAAAAGACTTCTAAACATTCTTGCTTGAAAAGACCAGAGCTGATGGAAATTTTTAAATACAAATATGGAACTCAAGAGAAAAATAAAAAGGTAAATATACAAGTCATTGGAAAGGCCTTTATAAGGACAAACTGTTTACATTATAAGTGGGAAAGAATGATATAAGTTCTTTCAGAACACTAATGTCACCAGGGGTCATAGAGGAAGTCAAAGAAAATAGAGGACTTGAGTGGGGTTTGTTATGTTTTGATAATCTTAAAAGGAAAAAGGAAAAAGAAGCAGAAAGTGAAGGGTTTGGGGAAAATAGTCTCATTAATGTACTATTAGTAGAGTAGTGAACTGATATAACCCTTCTGGAAACCAGTTTGAAACTATGTTCAAATCTAAAGGGTACAATCTCCTTGACCTAGCAATATCATTACCAACCATCTAGCCCAAGAAATCAAAGAGTTCAAGGACCCACATGTAAGGAAGTTTTGTAGCAGTGATTTTTATTGTGGGTAAAAAAAAAAAAAAAAAAAAAAGGAAAGAAAGAAAGAAAGAGACAAAGAGAGAGAGAGAGAGAGAGAGAAAGAGAGAAAGAAAGAAACTAAAGGAATATCCATCAATTGGGAAATGGCTGAGCAAAGTATTACATTTTAATGTAATCGTGGAATACTATGTATCATGCCATGTGCAATAGTAAAAAGGACAATCTCAAAGAAACCTGGAAAGACTTGGATCAACTGATACAGAATAAAGTGAGCAAATCCAGAACAATTTATACAATAACAATATTGTAAAAAAAAAAAAAAAAAAAAAAAAAAGAATAGCTTTAAAAGATTTAAAAGGGGCAGCTAGGTGGCACACCAGCCCTGAAGTCAGGGGGACCTGAGTTCAAATTTGACCTCAGACACTCAACACTTCCTAGCTGTGTGACCCTGGGGAAGTCACTTAACCCCAACTGCCTCAGGGGAAAAAAAATTTAAGAACTCCAATTAATTTAATAACCAGCCTTGATGTTAGAGGACTAATGGTAAACTCTCTACCTCCTGACAGAGAGATGGACTAAATATACAGAATAAGGTATATACTTCTGGTCAATGAGGGAATTTGTTTTGCCTAACAATCTATATTTGTTACAAGGATTTTTTTTGTTTTTCTTTTTTATTTCCTTAGGTTGGGGAATGGGGCAAAAAGGGGAAGAGAAAGTTCTTATTATTTGGAAAAATAAAATAAAATTTAATTAAAAAAACAAACAAACAATCTCCCACCCCCAGCTTCTGTCAATTCTTGAACTTTCATTCCTTAACTCAGGAAGATCTGAATTCAAGTCACTTGGACAATGGCCAAAAAAGGAATTTGTTTTGCATGACCATTCCCATTTTTTAGAAGAATTTAAGGCTGTGTTTTTTTGTTTGTTTGTTTGTTTCCCCAATGGAAGGGAGGTGAAAATCAACTTTTATTCATTGAAAAATAAATTTTAATTAATTCATTTAAATGGAGCTCTTCCTCTTAGAAGCAGCTAGGTATTACAGTGGATAGAATGCTGGACTTGGAATACAAAGTGTATGATTATAGTTTTTTATTTGCTTATAAGTAATAATAGTAATGTCAATTTTCACACATCCTTGAAGAAATACTTTTCACCAAATTTATTCTTACTCTTTAACCTTTCAGACCTAGGAAAAAAAATCCTCCAGAGAACTTTGCAAAGATCAAGAATATCAAGGAAATAATGGAAAGGAAGTGCAAAGGAAGGGGGATTAACATTACTCAATCACAAACTAAGCTACAAAACAATTTAAACTAAGCCATAAAGCAATAATCATTTGATACTGGTTAAAAACAGACAGCTAGATGGCAAAGTGACTAGAATCAGGAAGTTCTGAATTTAAATTTGACCTCAGACACTTACTGTGTAGCATTGGGCAAGTTCCCTTAACATCTGTAAAATGAGTTGGATAAGGAAATAGCAAACCACTCCAATATCTTTCTCAAGAAAGCTCCAAATGAGGTCACAAAGACTCAGATACAACTGAAATGACTGAATAACTACTACTACAACAAAAATAAATTATTTGATCGGTGGATCAAATTCGACCCATCATATACAGAAACAAAATAGTTCTTCCTTTCCTTCTTTCTCTCTCTCTCTCTATTTCTCTCTTCCTCTCTGTCTCTCCTCTATTCTTTCCTTCCTTCCTTTCAGATTTCCTTTTCATTTGGGTCAAAAATAAATTCAAGAGAAATTTCCCTTGCTTGAATTTAATTTTAAAAAAAAAGCAATTCCTCCTTAAAAAACAAGATTGAGTCTCTTAGTCTCAGGAAATCCTGTCCTCTCTCTAAGCTTGAATCAGTCTTCCCTTAGAAATTGATTAGGTCCTTATTCCATTGAAATCTGAGGATTTGAGAACTAGATTTTGTCTCCTTGACATTGATTAGGTCTTGATAAGGTTTTTCATTCAGATAAGACCAGTGACTTCAGCCCAGAATGCTGCAATATCATTTCCTAAAAATTCCTAAAAGACAGAAACCTTAGAGGGAATACTTCCAGAGTGTTCTTTACAAATCTGTCCCTTGATGTTCTGATCAAACTCAACTTTTCATCTTGTTTCTTTCATGTTACTCCTCCATAAATTCTATAGTTGGGCCAAATTGGATTATTAGCTATTTCCCAAACTCATCCGGCCCCTCCCTGAGTCCCTACAAGCTGTCTTCCACACCTGAAAGGTATTTTTAATCCCTATCTTTAGCTTCTTTCTGGAAGGCTCACTTAGGGGCTACTTGCTTTATCTATGGAAATAGAGAATCTCTGAGCTGGAAGCAACCTCACAGGCTCTTTGATCAACTAATATATGAAAAAAAAAAATCCTTTTTTTTTTTAAACTATAGAGCATTAAGTAATTAATTGTCACTAATGAGGGGAGTCCATATCACACTTAATTTTAATTTGTAATTTCTTCAGTTGGTATATCCTCTGTATATTAGCAGAAAATCTTTGAAAATTGTGGTCAGTCTAATGATGGAAGCTAGGCTGATCCTTTAAAAACAAATGTGCAGGTCATCATCAGGTCTATTTTTCCTACTAGGGATTATAATCATCCCATCTCACACTCAGTGTAAAAGGAATCTTAATGGCCTTTCTCCTTAAGACCTTGCAGCTGGTGAGATGGATAGAGCACATGGTTTGGAACTAGGAAGAACTGAGTTCAAATGGGGACTCAGACTAGGTATGTGATTCTTGGGCAAGTCACTTAAGACTGCCTCAGTTTTCCTTTTTTCCTGTAAAAGGAAATGGCAAACCACTCCGTCTTCAGAAAAAAAAAAATCCAAATAGGGCCACAAAGAATCAGATATGACTGAAATGACCAAATAACCACAGCTCATCTCATAGTATCACAGACAATTCTCCACCTTGAACCTCAAGATAACTTCCCTACTCCCTCCCATACTTTTCAACTCCTGTTTATGTATTGTCTTTTCCCCACTAGAATGTAAATTCTGTATTGTCTTTCATTTTATTTGTATCTATATTCTGAGAATTTAATACAATGCTTGTTATATAATAGGGTTTATTAAATGCTTTATCTATCTTGGTCCCTTATTAATTCCAAGAAGGAAAGTATAATTGTAGAAGTTGGAACTTTCTTAGTAATATCTCATAAGTTTATTATCAAAGATAGTATGCCTTTTCCTGGAACAGGACTCTTACTACCATCCTTAGCATTTTTAACTGGCTAGGAGGAGGAATCAATCAATAAGTATTAAGTGCCTACTATGTGCCAGGCACATTTAGGGGGAGGGAGGGAATGATAAATATATATATGAAATGAATATAAATTTAATGATTATATTTCTATATTTAACATATAAACATGTTAAATATAATACAATATATTTGTTATGTTTATATCATATTATTTAAATTGTATATTATATATCACAATATACTGTATGTGATAATATATAATTATGTTATATATTATATAATTAAATATGATGTGTTTATTATAGTTACCTAAAACAATGGAACAATTAGGTGGTATTGAGCTTGGAATCAGGAGTCTGGCCTCAGATACTGGCTATGTGATACAGGCAAGTCACTTAATCTTATTTGCCTCAGTTTCCTCATCTGTAAAATGAGCTAGAGAAAGAAATGGCCTTCAAGAAAAATAGGCATGATTGGAAAAGCAATGAGTTTGAGAGGAAACATGAGTTCTGTTTTAGTCATGTATAGTTTAAGAGGTTCCTGGAACATTGGGTTTGAAAATCAAACAGATGATTAGTAATGGAAGCTCAAGAGAGAAACTGAGCCTACCAAAGATTTGGAAGGCATCTTTACAGAGACCATAGTAAAATCTGTAGGAATTGGTGATGTTACCAAGAGTATAGAAAAAGAATGGGGCCCAGGACAGAATCTTGAGAAACACTCACAGATAAGGGATATCTTATGGATGGTAAGCCAGCAAAGGAAATTAGGATGTGGTCAGATAGATAGAAGTCAAATTCAACAAAAGTTAAATCAGGAAAGAACAGTATCCCAAAAAGCCAGAGGAGAGAGTATCCAGGAAGAAAGGATAGTCAATTTCATGGAAATGTTTTGTATAACTGTGCTTTCTTAATAGGAACTGGGGGTGGGGATAAGAGAGAGAATCTGGAACTCAAAAGTTCTAAAAACTGATATAAAAAATTATTTTAAAGGTTAAGTGAGGGAAAATATTAAATTAATTAATTATTTAAAGAGAAAGGGTATTCAATTGTATCAAATGTAGATAGGTCAAAAAACAGGTTGAATGACTAATGTGGAAATATGTTTAACATGATTGCACATGTAAAATAAATATCTGATTGCACGCTATCTTGGGGAGAAAGAATGGAAGGAGAAAAATTTGGAACTCAAAATCTTATGAAGATGAATGTTGAAAACCATATTTACATATAATTGGAAAATAAAATATTGTTAAGTAGGAAAAAACTCAGAAAGGTTGAGAAGACTTAACACTAAGAAAAGATAACTTTGGAAAGTATCAGTTAATTGATTAGATCAAAAGCCAGAATGCAAAAGGTTAAAAAATGAATGAAAGAAGAAATGAGAAGTGAGGGCAGACATCAATATATTATTTTTAAATAGATTTTTATTTTCAATATACATACAAATATAGTTTTCAACATTCACCCTTGTAAAACCTTGTGTTCCAAAGTTTTCTCCCTCTCTTCCCCCCACTCCCTCCCCTAGACAGTAAACAATCCAATATATGTTAAATATGTATAGTTCTTCTATACATATTTCCACATTTATCATGCTGCACAAGAAAACTCAGAACAAAAGGAAAAAAATGAGAAAGAAAACAAAGCAAGCAAACAACAATAAAAAACGTGAAAATACTATTTTGTGAATCATGCTCAGTCCCCATAGTTCTCTCTCTGGATGCAGATGGCTCTCTCCATCACAAGTCTATTGGAATCATTGTTGAAAAGAGCCAAGTCCATCAGAGTTGATCATCACATAATTTGACAATGTTATCAAAGGAGTTTGAGAAAAGAAGAAAAGACATAGGATAATAGCTGAAGGAGATTTTAGCTTAATTTTTTGAGGATGGAGAAGACTGACGTGTTTAAAAGTAATAGAAAAGGAACCAATTGATATCTGTTTTAAAGACATGAAGGGGGTGAGAAACTCTTTGAGCTGTCCACTTAATTCAAGCACCAATGAAGACACTTTAACAGGAATCTGCTGAGGTGAGGTCCTAGTCCTAGAAGGAATGGGGCAACAAGAGGACTAAAAGAAGCACTACCAGGACTTGAAGCTTCAATCAAGTTTGCAACTTTTGGTTGTCATCCCTATCTAAAGGGAAGTGGCTCTCCAGGCTAACTGATTGGTCTGCCCCTAATCAGGCTAGGAATACTTGGGATACTAAGTATTCTTCCTCATTTGCTTGGAGTTCTTCTAGCCAAGTATTTTCTTGAAAAGAACCAGACAACCTAATTCCCATATATCTGCTCCAGAAAAAAAACAACTGAAACCTGAACCAGATGGAATAATGATTAATATATGGAGAAGTTCCAGCAAATTATTTCTTTCACATTCAAAATGCCCTGAAAGTTAAGTCAGAAGACCACAAACAATAGGAAAGAGGTTAGGTCAGGCAGAGGAGTTGCTAAACTTTTTAGCTAGACCACAAATAAGCCCAAGAAATGAGTAGCCTTTAGGGCTCCATGTTTAGAAGATCCCATAAGGAGATGCTAAGTGTTTGAGATCAGATTTGAACTCAAGTCCTCCTGACTTCAGGGCTGGTGCTCTCTATCCATTATTATCCCTGGGGGAATTATTAGTAAGAAACCAAAGAAGAAAAAGGAAGGGGGGGGAGAGGAACAGGGAGAGAGAAAGGGAGAGGGGGAGAAAAAAAAAGGGGAGAGGGAAAGAAAGGGGAGCAATAGCGACCAGTGTGATACTATAGTGCTCAGTGTTTAGAGCTTAGGTCAATTCAGATCCCTGGGGCTCTGAGCTCCCTAGCACTTGGGCCTGAGATGACATAGGAGGCCCTGAAGATCCATTATTGTGCACTTCCAAGAATTAGAAGAGTCTAATCCTGGGAGGTACAGATTGATACAAGAGCCCAATTAACCTAGGGGAAGGCCAAGTAAGAGCTAACCACTTTACTTCAATAAAAAAGTGATCCAATTAGTGTAAAAAATCATGTAGATCTAGAGATCAGTACAAATCTAGCCTAGAAAAGCAATTCTATAACAACTACAAACAGAAACTCAAAGGAAAAAATGGATTTTCCGCAAGGATTCCATGAATATCTAGAAGAAATAAAAAATTAAATTAAATCTCTGGAGAAAAGAATTGGAAGGTGAATTAATAAATTAAGAGTGGAAGTAGGTCAGCTAGGTGGGGCAGTGGATAGAGCACCAGCCCTGAAGTCAGGAGGACCTGAGTTCAAATCTGATCTCAGACACTTAACATTCCCTAGCTGTGTGACCTTGGGCTAGTCACTTAACCTCAATTGCCTCAGCTAAAAGCAAAAAAAAAAGAAAAGAAAAGAAAAGAATAAAAGTAGTAAAATTACTTCCTGAAAACTAAAATGAACCAAAAGAAGTTAACAACAAAAGATTACAAGAAATATTAGAATAAAATCAAAAAATTGAAGAAAATGCAAGCTAATATAAAAAAACTGACTTAGAAAACAAGTCAAAAGAGTTAATTCTTATGTCACTGGACTTCCTGAAAGACAGGATTTTCCCCCCAAAGCTTAGACATTATATTTCAAGAAATCATAAATGAAAACTGTCCAGATTTATTAAAAGAAGAGTAAAGTGAATACAAAAAGAACCCACCAATCACTTCCTGGAAAATATTTTTTAAAAGGACAAATCCTAGGAATTCCATAGTCAAAATCCAGATCTCCTATATCAAAGTAAAAATATTGCAAACACCCAAAAGGAAACAATCTAAATGCCAAAGAACTACAAACAAAATTACATGAAACTTGGTAGCTTCTATAATATAGGGAAGACCTTGGAATACAATATCCTAAAAGGCAAAAAAAAAAATGGATTTATAACCAAGAATAAATTACCCTGTAAGGCTGAGTATAATCCTAAGGAGAAATTGATTTTTTTTCCATGTTTCAAGAATTTTTGATGAAAAGACTACAGCCAAGTAGGAATTTTGAAATAGCAGCATCAGAGTCCAATACTAAATACTAAACTTAGCTCAGCAAATGGAAGGAGTTATATAATGACACAGTACTAATGCTCCAATAGAAAAAGAAACTAGTATCCTTTTAGAATATTTTGAGAGAATATAGCAGGAGCTAAATTAGAAAAAACAAACTTGATGGTATATTGGTTTTGTTTGGGAAGGAAAAAAGATGATAGAATAAAAGGAAGATTCTACACTATACTAGTGCAGAAAGGAGGAAGAAGATGGGTGAAATTAGATATTTTTTATCATTGTTGTGTGTTTAAAAAGCACAAGAGCATGGAGTAAGGGTTAAGAGGAGTGGTTATCAGTTAAACCTTACTTTTACTTGAAACATACAAAGGAGGGTTGAACACACAATGCAGTTTTGCTTTTTGTAGAAATCTGTTAAATTCAATAGGGAAACAAGGATGGGGGAGGGCAGTATATAATTTGAGATTAAGAGGAAGGATAATAGCAGGGAAGGAACAGTTACAAACAAAACAAATTTTCCGATTCTAAGAGAATATTAAAAGGGGATAGCAGGGTAGGAGGGAAACAGAACAAGAATTTAAGGGTGTGTCCAGTAATTGGGGAATGCCTAAACTATTGTTATTGTTTAAGAAAAAAGACAAAAATAGATGATTTCAGAGAAATCTGGACAGCATGAATAGGTACAGAATCAAGAAAATGATTTGTAAAAGGACAATAACATTATAAAGGAAAACAACTTTGAAAGATAAAGACTCTGGATCAAAGCAATGATCAGCTATGTCTCTTAGAGGAGCTATAAAAAAACATGTTAACCGAGATATTAGAGTAAAGAGGCAAAGGCATATTTTCCGATATGGCTACTATTAGGATTCATTTTGCTTGACTATGCTTGTTCGTTGAGGTTTTTTTTTTTCCCTTGGGCCTGGTGAATGAGCTATATGGGGGCAACAAAGTTTAGCAAAAGTGATTTTTTTAAAAAGTGCCACTGAAATTTTTTTTTTTACAAATTTTATAGAAAAGAAGGAAATTCATAAGAAAGCACAGACAAGCCAGTTTTGAAATTAACATGTGGAATTTATTATGTACTTTTAAAAAAGTCTGAAATGGAGATTCATGAGTTTGTGTTCTGCCAAGTATATGGAAACAACTTTTTTGATATTTAAGGAAAATGAAAACAAAAAAATAAATTTACTTTTAAAAAGTCCACAAATTTTGCTAGAGTACATTTTGTTTACATTTCTTTGCAAGCAAGCTGAGTAGGATTATCTGACCAGACCATCATGCCATTACAACAAAAATGGAAATGAAAGAAATTGAAAGGCAAAGAAAAATCAACATCATGCTTTAACCTCCTATTACATAACATGCGTACATGTTGTATCTATCCTTTCTAGCAGGATATAGGTTCCATGAGGGGTAGATAAAGCTTTTTAAAGCTTAAAAAAAAAAAGCTTTGCTTTCTTAATGCTTTTCCACATAGTAGAATCTTATTGAACTACAAAATTTCCAGAATTCACTGAGTCTATCCTGCATAGACTTTAATACAGATAAGTGAAGTAATGAGTGTCCAGAATGCTGCTGAACTGAGTCAGGAAAGCCTGAATTCAAATTTGATTTTAGGAATGTAATTACTGTATGATTCTGGGCAAGTCTCATAACCTTTCTCATATGTCTCATATCATATGAGGCAGTTGGGCTTAATGGTGTTAAAGGTTCCTTCTAACTCTAAATGTTGGAGCTTTTAAATGAAGTTAATATCAATTACCTGTTTTTACTATTATAACCACTGAAGAATTTTAGTACTATTTCCTGGGCTGCATTTGAAAGGATAAGGAGCCATTTGGAGAATTTTTAGTCAGACTCATGCTTAGTCAAAAGTCCAAGGAAGATAGAAATAACTTAAGTCCTATAATTTTGCTCTGTGTCTTTCAAGCCAGGGATCCTGGAGGTTGAGAGGGGGGCAGACAGGGAGAAGAATAGGATTGGTAGGGGAGGAAGGGTTGGTCTAAGCTGGGTACTGTTGGGTTCAAATCTACAGACTCCCTGCTATTCACTTCCTAACCTCCCGAGGAAGGCATTGGACATAAACAGCCTACTTCCAAATGGGAAGGGAGTCATCTGTGACTTTTGTCAATCAAGGAATAAAAAATTCAATAATTCCTAGTTGTGTGACCCTGGGCAGGTCATAACCCCAATTGCCTCAGCAAAAAGTAAAAATAATAAAAAAAAATAATAATTGCTGTTCCTTTAAGTCGGGAGCACAGAGTTTCGTTCCAAAGTACTTACATAATAGCCTCTTTGCCCAGCAGCATACAAGTGCAGGCCAGGACAGCTAGGACACAGGCTTCCAGGTCTAACTCTGGGGAGTGAAGTCTTGGACCTCAGGTTTCTTCTATACAGTGGGGAAGGAGGAAGGGAAGCCCATTACATTCTCACTTTCCAGGGCCCTTTCAGGTCTATAACGTCTATAAAATACTTTTGAGTCCAGAGAACACATTCACCATAGTCACAATATCAACGATCAACAAGCACTGATTGTTTATTGAGTTCCAGGCACTGGGAATAATTTCCTAAATGAAATAAACCCTACTCGAAAGGAGAATGCAGCACAAATTTTGGACTGAGCTCTCCACCCCGATTATGTAAGGAGGCAGTTGTGTGATGAGCTTATGCTCGGAAAGTGTTTTGAATCTTCCCTGGAAACAGGAGGGAATACACAAGCGTATGGCCAACCCCCCAAACACATGCCTTGTGGGTGAGAAAAGCAACTGTATCCGCACAAGAGAGTGCATGAAGATGCTCGGCGAGCCTGGCAGCCCTCTGCCTGGGAAGATGGCGCTGCTGTGGGGGGGAGATAAAACCCCCTCCACCACTTCTCACCCAGACACTAAGGCTAACCTCGAAGGGTAATACGGCCTCCTTTCCTAGCCGCCCCTCGGGTTCCCAGGACCAGCAGCTAGCAAAAACCTCCGGGGGGGGGAGGGCCGAGGCGCCCCCCCCCCCACAACTCCCTCATAGGATAAACGCCTAAGTACTTGGAGGGGCAGTAAAAGCTAAGAAATGCCTCCTCCTTCCCTCCCCGCCCCTGACGCAGGCCTAACAGGAAGGAGGCCGCAGAGGAGTCGAAGGGGGATCCCGAGCAGCCTCTGCAGGCTGGGGCTGGGGCTGGCGGGGTCCCTCCTGCGCCTCCCGTCGTTGAGCGGTGGTCGCCGCTGGGGGGGTAAGAGGAAAGACTGCTCCAGTCGCCCGCTTTCTCTAGGATGACCCAAGCCTTTTTGACAAGCAAGCTGATCCCGTGGTGGGGATTGGCTAGCCGGACCGTGACGCCCATAACAACAAAGGTGGAGTTGGAAGAAATTAGATTAAAGGGGAGAAAAAAAAATTAAAGGGGGATCTCGCTGGGGCGAAAAGGAGACAGACCGAGAGGGAAAGAAGGCAGATCCAACTCCCCGTCTCCACCCTTTCCCAAGCCCTTTTCTCGGAGCCCCGCCTTGCTCCTAGCTCTCCCTTTTTTCTCGAGTTTGGGCTCCCCCTCCCCCCCCCCGTTTAGGGGTGGGAGGTAGAGGGAGTCTTCTCTCCGGTTGGTGCCAAGCCTCCCTCTTCAGCATCATCGCCCACCCTAGGGGAGAACTTTTGGAGAAAATCACGCGTATTACGAATTCTACAAAGGGTCCAAAAAACCGAGCAGGCCCTAATAGAAGAAGAGATAGAAACGGGGGCCCCTTGTTTTTCTGGAAATATAAGAGAATTTTGACATATCATACCCCCCCCCCTTTCTCCTCCTCTTCTTTTGGCTTCAGTGTTGCAAAAGCAAAGAGCAATAAAAAAAAAAAAAAAAAAAAAAAAACCGCGCACACAGACACACACAGACACACACCACCCTAGTCGCGAGAAGGGAGAGTTGAAAAGAAGCAAGAGGGAGAGAAGCCAGGGAGAGAAGAGAAAAGAAGGGAGGGAGGGGTGTTGTGAGGGGAAAAGAGAAGCAGGTTCCCTAATAAATCCACCTCCGTCTCTCTCTTCCCCCACCCCCTCCCCTCTTCTCCAGCCCAGGGTAGGGAAGAGAGGAGCCGGAGAGAGCAGATGGAGGAGTGGAGTCCACTGTAGGACTGTGGAGCTTGGCTGGAGGATGGAGGAGCCGCCAAGCGCCCGGCTGATTGGAAGAAAAAAGCAGAGCGATGGAGGCGGGGGTAGGAGGACGATTTCTCTGCGGGGACTGGCGGCGGAGTCCACGCCCGGGTCGGGCGCTGCAGAGCTTGGCTAGCTTTCAACCAACGCTCCCCGGCACCAGCCCCACTCGCCCCCCACCCTCGGTCCTCCCGGCGGCTCCGCAGGTGAGTGCAAGAAGGAAGGGGGAAAGCCAAAAAGATGGGGGAAAGTGTGTTTTTTTTTTTCTTTTTCCAGCCCCCCAGCGGGAGGGGAGGGGTCGGTGGGGGGAGATTGAGGGAGTTCGGCCGAAGAGGAGGGGGAAAGGAGAGGCCGGGGAAGGCCTGGGA
>JAJPUD010008586.1:70744-86985 GCA_023553655.1 Myrmecobius fasciatus | reverse complement strand
CCCATATTTTACCTCCTTTTCCTCTTCTTCCAGTGTTATCCCTTTTCTACCTCTAATTTCTTTTTCAGTTTATCATATAATAATCATAAAATCACAATAATCATATCATAATAATCATAAAATCACAGTAATCATATCATAATCATAATGTAATAATAGATTCATAAAATCAACCCTCATTCTATAAGTATCTATAATATAATTATAGTTCAAGAGATTTTTTTTTCCATGTTACCTTTTTATGTTTCTTTTGTGTTCTGTGTTTGTAGACCAAATTTTTTGTTCAGTTCTGGTCTTTTCAGTAGAAATAGGTGAAATTCCCCTATATCATTGAATGACCATCTTCTTCCCTGGAAGATAATGCTCATTCTAGCTGGGTAACTTATTTTTGTCTGTAATCCAAGTTCCTTTGCCCTTCAGAATATCTGGTTCCAGGCCCTTCGATCCTTCAAAGTAGTAGCTGCTAGGTCCTGTGTGATCCTAATTGTAGCTCCCCGATATTTAAATTGTTTCTTTCTGGCTTCTCGTAATATCTTTTCCTTGGTATGATAGTTCTGGAATTTAGCCATGATATTTCTGGGGGACTTAATTTTTGGGTTTCTTTCAGGAGGTAATCGGTGGATTGTTTCAAGGAGTATTTTGCCTTCTGTGTCTAAAATATCAGGGCAGTTTTCTTTTATGATTTCCTGTAAGATAGTGTCTAGGTTCTTTTTTTCATCATGGCTTTCAGGAAGCCCTATAATGTTTAGATTGTCTCTCCTAGATCTATTTTCCAGGTCAGTTGTTTTTCCTAGGAGATATTTCATGTTTTTCTCTATCTTTTCATTTTTTTGTTTTTGTTTGACTGATTCTTGAAGTCTTGATGAATCATTCATTTACAATTGTTCGATTCTAATTTTTAATGTCTTATTTTCTTCAGTTACTGTTTTTAGTTCCTTTTGCAATTGACCAATTACATTTCTTTGTTCATTGCATTCTTTTTCCATTTTTTCTATTTTACTTTGCAGTGATCTCATTTCGTTTCCCCATGTTTCTTCTAACTCTCTTTTAAGATTTTTTATGCAATCTTCAAAGAAAGCCTTGTGACATGGAGACCAGTTTATGTCTCTCTTTGGGGCTTTTTCTGGAGTTGCTTTACCTTTAGGGGCCTCAGGATTTGAGGTCTGTTCTTCCCTCTCTCCATAAAAGTTGTCTATGGTGAGAGCTCTTTTTGTTTTTTTATTCATTTTTTTTTAAAGGCCTGAGGTCTGTTTAGGGCAAAGGTGGGACAGCTGCTTTAATTTGCCCTGGGGCATTTCTGCTGATTGAGTTATTTCAGGAACTGGGCAGTTCTGCTGATTGAGTTATGTCAGGTGCTGGGCAGTTCTGCTTTAGTTCACCCTGGGGCAGTTCTGCTGATTGAATTATTTCAGGTACTGGGCAGCTCTGCTGATTGAATTATTTCTGGTGCTGATCAGTCCTGCTGATTGATTGATCGCCCTAGGGTGTTGTGTAATAGCAGCTAGGTCCGATGCTCATCAGGGGTTCAGTGGTTCACAATCTACCCCCCACAAAAAGCAGACCCTCCAAACCACCTGCTCACAATCAGGACAGATTGGTCCAAGAGGCCCCCAGAAGACTCCCAGGTGTGTGAAAAGCACAAAGCTCCCACTCCTGTTGAGACTCCTGTTCCAGCTCCCTGCTACAGCTCCCTGCCCCAGTCTTCCTGCGCTGCAGTCTGGGTTCAGCAGACCACCCCCCTGCCCAATTAAAACAGACCTGTTTTGAGTTTCTTCCAGAGTATCTTCTTTTAGAATCGTGTTGTTCTCCAGATATTGTGGATTTTTTTTTGCTTCAAAATCAGTCTAGAGGCTTCATTATGTTGTTGGTTTGAGGGAAGGTTACAGGAGGTTACAGAGACTCCTGTCTGATCCCCGCCACCATGGCTCCACCCCCGGAAGGAAGACTGCTCCATAGGAATTTTTTCAAGGGCAGAGAAGTGTCCGAGGGCATTAATAAATAATTGCTTTTATTCTAAAAAGAAGCCCGGGTCGAGAGTCTGGTGGTAGGGTGTTTGAAAAATAGATTGGCATTTGTTTGGTTTCCACAGTTATGAAAAATTAAATTGTAGAAATGAAACTAAAATTAGAAAACTGAAACCCACAAGGACACCAAAGAATAATTAAGGGTGGAGGTTCTTTCTCCCAAAAGAATGTAAGCTCCTTAGAGGCAGGGAATGGGTTTTGTAATCAAAGAAAAAGAAAGTTTTGTTCTTTGCCCCTAGTGTTCCACAATTATTCTTCATTTTCTAGAATGGAAGCTCCTTAGGGGCAGCAATTGGATTGAGTGGGAAACACCCTGCCCTGTTAAGCATTTGATAGCCACTTTCTTAGCTCCCTATTAGAAACTGAGTTTTAGAAACCCCAGTCTGGGTAAAGAAGCCAGTTAGGGAAGGGAGCTCACATTCCTGAAGAAAAAGGACTGCACTTTTTGCTTGTGTGTATCTCTCTCAAATCATGCTTTGTGTGTAAGAGACTGCATACCCTTTCTCATGAAAAAGAAATAAACTTTTTTCTTGGACTGATACTCGGATTCCTGATTGTGTTAGTAACTGTTATCATCCCACACAGGTGTGAGAGGAAGTAGGTGTGAGATGAGAGTGGACCTATGCTAGGTTACAGCAAGGGATGGGATGGCACAAATGTAAGCAGGTTGGTTGTTTCCCTGTTTTTAGGCTGTACGGTTCTGTTAGGCATAGTTCTACTTTTGAGAGACCCATGGCTCATCTTGGTCTAGTGGTAAATAAGAAGGTCTATCTCTGGCCCAATAATCCCACAGCTATATTCCAGTTTTACATCATAAGAGAGGATAGCTTCTCCAGCAGCAGGCTAGGAAGCAGGGTACCACCTCCCTCCCCCATTCCAATGCACATGATTAGCCTAAGGAGAAAAGTGGCTCTTTCAATGCAAAAGGTACAGAAATTGAAAGTGAAATTAAGATAGATACTCTGTGGATACTGGAAGGTGGCTATACCTTTCCAAAGATGATTCTGCCTCCCACATTTCAAGGACCTGCTGTTACATTCAGTGTTTGGTTCTCCACTACTTTTTTTTTTGTAGGCTTTTTAAAAATTTAATTTAGAAAAAATAAGAAAAGAAAAAAAAATCAAAAAAGGAATGCAAACAAAATTAAAAAAAAAAAAACATTGCCATGTGCCCAGCAGAACATTAGAGAGGATTCAAAATATATAACAATGAATTACTAGTTCAAGAAACTATGTATATTAGTAGAAAAATTGTATTTATGAGTGTCCATCTTTACTTCCTTGTAAATTATTCTTTTGTTCTTTGCTGCTCACCTTTTTTGCTTTATTTTTTCCCTTTTTTTTCTCCCCACCCCCACCCCTACCCTCCATTTTCCCCAAGTAGGCTATAGTTAAGAAAGGATATATTTATGTGGATATATACATACTCATAAATACATGCCCACATATCCATCCCCATACACACACACATACAACTTTCCTATGCTTGTTGATTCTCTGCTTTAATTCTGCTCCTTAACTTGCTTTGCTATTATTTAACTTCCTTCCCCTCAAGGATCCCTCTTTTGTCTTCTTCCCTCACTTTTTTCTTTTCCATCTACTCATCCATCTCCCTTTATTTCTTTATAGATTTGGAGGATACTCTACCTTTCATGATATATAAATAGTGTTAGCTATTTAACCCATTCCTGATGAAGGTAGATTTTCACAACTGTTAGCCCTCCTCCCCCCTTTAAAGTCTTTGTCTGTATCTGTTCTTTTTATGTACCTCATTTGTATAATTATTTTTACCTAAAACTCTCTCCCAGTCTTTCTTTTGAGCTACCCTATTGTTGATGTCAATCTTAAACATATGGTATATATTTCTTGTTTTAAAAAAACATAAACAATTTGTCTATATTAAGTTTCTTGAAAATGATCTTTGATATTGGCTCTTATATGTTAAATTTTCTATTGAGTTCTGGTTTGGTTGATAGAAAGTACTGAAAATCTGCAAGTTTGTTAAATATCCATTTTTTTCTTATTTAATATTATAAATAATTTTGCTGGATATTTTTGGCCACACATTTAGTTCTTTTGATTGTCAATAGATATGATTCCAGAACTTGTGGTCTTTTATTGTGGCTGCTGATAAGTCCTGTATAATTCTAATTGTAGCTCCAGTGTATTTGAATTTTTGTTGTTGTTTTTTGCAGAGTTTTCTCTTTGATCTGGGGGTTTCAAAATTTGGCAGAAATGTTCCTATGTGTTTTCCACGTAGGATCTCATTGGGATGATGATTGATGGATTATTTTTCTATTTCTACTTTTTCCTCTTGTTCTTATATTTTATCTTCTTAATCTGTTCTCCACATCTGGCACTTTTCAAACTTTCAGGCCGTCCAGTTATAAGATATTTCCCATTCTGTTCTATTTTTTGATTCTTTATAATCTTGTTTTATTATTTCTTAGTCTCTCATAGCTTCACTGGTTTCCTCTTACCCATTTCTAATTTTCAAGGAGTTATTTTCATCTTTGAGATTCTGTATCTACTTTTCTAGTTCATTTTTAAAAATATAATCTTGTTTTTCTTGGATTTCTTAATTTTTTAAATTTTTTCTCAATCTCTCATTTAATTTTAAAATTCTTTTTTTGAATTCTATAAATTCTCTCTACAGAGAGCCATATAACATTACTCTTTGGGGTAAAAGAAGCTTCTACTTTGGTGTCCTGCTCTAAAGATGAACCCTGCTGTCTTCCCATAGTAAATTTCTATAGTAGGGTTCCTTCTTTTTTGGTGGTTCATTTTATTTATTTATTTAATAAGAGGTATTAGTGTAAGCTCCTCTAACTGTGGGATGGAATGATACCTCTAGCTTCACTTCTGCTCTCTCTTTTGACCTGGAACCCCAGACCAAAAGTTCCCTTTCCTGCAAGTGCCAGCAGCCAGCAGTGCCCCTGCCCTACTGCTTCTACATTCACCAGTTGTGCTGGCTCATCCTGGCCCAAAGTCTCATCTCTGCAGCACAGCTAGGACTCCTGTTCCTAATCAACTGAGTTTCCCTCTAGCTTCTCAGGCACTGCTTAATCTCCAGCCTCGGGGCTTTCTTCAGTATTCTTAGGTTGTACCAGGAGGACTCCTGCTCTATCCCAAGTCTTCTTGATTTTTCACCAATTATATTCACCCCGAGAATTTGTTCTGTTTGGTGGAAATCTGGAGAGCTTGAAATCTACTGACCTACTCTGACAGCTGCTCAGCATTCTCCTCTCCACTACTTTTCAAGCTTTTTTTAGACTTAGGGCCAAAGGTGTGGACAGAGGAGACAGATATGTGGGGCTACTACAAGGGTTAGGATGCTTTAAGGAGGGAGAAAAACTTCCCCAGACTTAGGAGTTCTCCAAGCTTGCTTAGCATTGTCTGTACAAAGGAGCAGGAGGGGTTAGCAGAACTTCACATAAGTCAAGGCATGGGAAGAAATCATCTCTTGTAGGGTTTAATTGACATGCCTTTGTTGATTTTTTTTTCTTAAAGCTTTTTTTCCTTTAAGCTTTCAAGGAAGAAAAGCTAGGAAGTGGTAAATTTGGAGGTTGAGGTAAGTCTGGATGGACTTAACTCTTTCTCACTTTGTCCCCCTTTCTTCTCTCTGCTTGTTGCTTAGTCATGAAATCATGATTCAATAGGGCCAAGGGATTCCACATTTCAAAAAACTTGGTTAAAAGAACATTGGCCTGGAATTTAATCATCCCAGAATCTAGTCTATGCTCTGATTATAACCCTGTCTGTGTTTTCTCATCTGTAAATTAGGTGGCCTCTAAGGTCCTTTCCACCTTTAAAAGCCCATAGCCCTACAAGGCTCCTCTTAATTGGAAACTTTTTGGAGTGCAACCTAACAATGCACAAGAAAAGTTACAAAAGTGAGTAAGCACTTTAACCAAATCATTATATTGTTAGGCAAATGCTAAAAAAAAAAAAGTGCTATTCAAAATTTTAAAATGTATTATTTCCTCTTTAAACATTTTCATACTAGATTTTCAAATACATGGTTGTATGAAACTGGGTGGGTGGGTGAGGGAATCCTAAATACAGACAACATAAAAAAAGGTTAAATAGACTATGGTAAAATAGAATATGAATGAATATAAAATAGAATATAAATGGAATATAACATTAAGATGTAATTTAGCCTGACAAATATAAGGAATTAAAAAAGAAAACTTGAGAAGACATATATATGAAATAATGCAAAATTGATAAAAAACATTTATAAGAATGAAGAATACAATTTGTATCATAGTATTGATGGAATATGGCTTCTAGTGGAGATAGCAGCAAGGAGGTCCTTCTGACCTTGGGGTGATTCTGTTCTAACAATCTGTCAAAGATTCTAAAGTCTTCTGGCTTTAGAGTTGGTGATCCTGAGGTCCTCCTCACCCCCTACTTCCACCTTAGAGCATTATTGTTTTAACAATCTGTCCATCAATGATTGTAAAATTCCTCTGGCGTAGGAATATAATAATCTTTCTTTCCTTAGACTTTAGACTAATATCACATATATTAGTGATTCTGAGACTCTCTAACTTTTTTTTTTGTTTGTTTTTTTGCTAAGGCAATTGGGGTTAAGTGACTTGCCCAGGGTCACATAGCTAAGAAGAGATTCTCTAACTTTAGAGTGATATTGTTCTGACAATCTGTCAGTGATTCTAAAGTCTTCTGTCCTTAGCATAGTCCTAGATCTGTTGGTTCATGATAACCAAATTCCTGAGACCACTTCTCAGTTTTACCTCTAGACCATAAAATTAACATTTCAATGACTTGAAGATTTGTATAAATTTGTCTACTTTCTCTTGGTCCTTTGCTAAACTCTTGGAACTTAGCCTGCTTCAATTGGCATGACAATTATTATAAACTTTGCTCCTTGACTTGGATATGGTTGAAGCCTGCAAATTCTTTTGCGACACCTCGGGACACTGGTCTGTGACCCCTTTTGAACCTCATCAGTGTCATAATTATTGCTAAGTGGAAAGAAGAATTTTGAGAGAGACTTGAAAGGGGTGAGTAAAAAAGCATTTTGATTTTTTTATTCATTGACCTCAATATAAAAAGGCATAGCTATTAAGCAAGTTAAATTATTTCTACTGATGTTCAGTGATATTTTAAATAAAATGATTTAAAAAAAACATATATTTGTCTCTATCTAGCTTTAATTTAAATAAGATTTGAATTGCTAGTACCTTGATCACTGCAGAATCTTAGAGTAAACATTTTCCATTCTACCCTCTTTCTTTTCTTGTTCCATATTATTCAGTTTGGACCTTAAAGAAACTTGATTAAAGCCTTTTTCCTTTCCTTTTCTTTTCTTTTTAGGAATCAAAAATCTGTACCTATTTAGCTCCTTTGTTCATAGAAGTTTAGTTAGAAGGGCCCTGAATGGGACTGATTGGATGAAGTATTTCTCAGTATTGAGTCACATGATCCCTGTTCCCAGAGTTGAGAGATTGGGCTTTGGATTCTGGGTCCAAGAAGGAGCCTAGGAAGTCACGTGATCTCTAAAAAGTCAGACAGGAAGTGACAGGAGGTTACAGGAACCTGGGGGGGGGGCGGATGACATTGGTGATCATTGGTTAAAGATGGTTATGTCCTTTTAGTCTATCCAATGAAAAGGCTTGGGTCTTTTCCTATTTAATCACTGTTACTTCTGGGTGACCAGGTTCCAGCAGTACATGACAGGAGTTGGGATGGTTCCCAGGTGCATGTCTGGGCTTCTCCCTGCAGGAATTAAATAAATGTTTTCTCTTTGTCCCTGAAGATGTCTCTGATTAGTTAATTTGGGAAAAGGGTCTAGCACCCAGTCCCATACAGCCCTTAAAGAACAATTTTGTTTCATGCATTTTACATGTAAGGAATTTATCAGAGAATTAACCAGAGAGATTAAGTGATTTTTCCATAGATAATTCAGTTAGTTAAAGGCACAATTGGAGCTTACACCCAAGGATCCTCAATTCCCAGCTCTCTGGTGAAAAAGATTTCTACTTTTTTTTAAAAAAAAATACATTTTTACCTTAATATATTTATATATATATACATACACACACATACATACACACACATATATATATATATATATATATTTGATGCTTCATCCTTTCCTTTTTTAGCTATATATCGGAACACTATTTTATTTTGCTTTCATGTATAATGACTTTTGAAAATTAAATAAAAGACATCAGTATTTGAGAAATTTCAATTACCTCAAATAGAAGTGTAATAGAAGCTTTGTGGTACCTAGAAAATATTCAAAATAGCATCATAAAAGATTAGACTCTCATCTTTTCCAAAATTATGCTACCAGAATTTTTTTGTGATGGCAAAAACTCAAAATAAGGGCCCAATTTTTCCGGGCAAAATTAATTTTTTATATAATTGTTTTTTTTTTTCTTTAATTAAATTTCTTCTTTAAAAAAATCCTTTTGAAAGTTTTGTCATTGCATGTAGTGTTAAGGCAAGAGGATACCCTTTTTCCTACCTATTAGACAAAGTTCTAGAAATATAAGTATAATAGTTAGATAAGAAAAAAAAACTTTAAAAATATAGAGATAAGCAAAATCCTTATTTTCAGATTATATGATAGTTTGATGTAGAAAACCACAAAGAAGCTGTAAAGAAATAAATCTATATGATTAGCTTTTATAAAGTGGCAAGCTATAAAATGAATCCATATAATAACATTCTTATAGGTTACAAACAAAAATCAGGAGTTACTGATAGAAATTCCACTCACAGTAACAACAAAATATAGAAAATATCTTGGAATTAATCTATCAAAATGTATTCTGGACTAATACAAATAGAATTACATAACATCCTTTTTATAAAGAATTAAATAACTGGAGGGATATTAAATGCTTATTGACAGGTTATGCCAATGGAATAAAAATAGCTATTCTACTTAAATAAAATTTCTGCAATGCCAACCAAAATGTCAAATGATTATTTCATAGTATTAGATAAAATAATACCAAAATTCATTTGGAGGAACATATGATGTTACTCACATTCTCCTGGGAAACTTGATCGTTTTCTAATCTAAGTACTTACATATTGAAAATCAGCAAATGTCATAAACCAGGTGTTGATTTATTTTGTTGATTGTCTAGAATTTAGAAAGGGATAGAGAGAATGTTAATATTATGGATTAAATTTAAAAATATATTATAGGTTCACACTTGCTAAGTGCAATACTTAAGGGTAGCTGGGTCTCACCTCCCAGGCTTCGGTGACCATCCGGACACATCCAGCATGTTCATTCCAAAGGAGAGTCAAGCCAGAGGAGGATGAAGATAAGGCAGTTCTTTATTCAGCTCTCAGCTCCTCCCCTACAGCCAGCCTGTCCTTTTATATCTTCCTTTCTCTCCTAGCCTCACCTCCTAGCTTAGTCCCTCCTCTTATCCTTGCCTCTCTTCCTAGCCCGACCTGACCCCTCCTCCTTGCCTCCTTCCTTCCCTTACTCTCTGTGGTCACGCACTTTATCCACTAGCCCACACATCTCATTAGCAATTAAGTTTGTATTGAAAGGAGGTATTCAGTAAGAAGTTGGGGTTTTTCATCCTGACAACAGAGCACGTCTCAAGGCAAGCCGTTTTCTAAGACCACAATGAATAGCCTATTATTTAAGCCATTATCAGCAATCTCTGTCAAATCTCAGGGTCTCATGTTTCTCAAGAGAAATATATACTACACCCTCTGATCCTCAATTCAAAGACAAACTTCTCATCAGGGTCCCCAACTTCCTGGACCCCAACACACACTAATAATTGTTAAATATTTACCAGTACAATACTATCTAGAATTTCAAATAACATAATACCAAAAAGGTAAAAGGAAGGAGCATTACCAGATTTCAAAGTGAATCATATGATAGTAGTCATCAAATTATTTCGAGGTAATGGAGTAGATGAATCAGCAATAGCTATTGGGAAATCTGACAATATATTGACAGAAATTGAATTTAGAGCTTCTTATGCCATGTAGCACAATATGTATCACAATGGAAGTGGAAAAAAGCATGTGAATTGCCACACAGGAAAAAGAAAGAAGTTACATTTCATAATCAAGTTTGGAAGATTATCTTCAGGCAAACAAGGGATATAATTTTTTTTACAATGAAAATGGAATTAGATAAGACATAATCCATTGTGAAAAATCAAATCAAAACTCAATAAAATCATGAATCATATAGTCCTGAACAATTAGTTTAAAAAAAAGTTTGTTATTTGCTATGGATCAGTTACTAAACACTGGAAATACAAATATAAGCCTATATTGTAATAGGCAAAGCAACATATAAAAGGAGTTGAAGGGGGAAAGGAATAACTGGCTTGAGGAAAGATAGATAATTCATCAAGAGAGTCAAAAAGTGAATTGGAGTAGTTAGATGTGGGTTTAGTTGGTATGAATATTTCCTAAAATTGACTTTCCAAAATGAAATTCACCAGTTGGAGGAAGAACCTATAGGAGTTGGTATGCCTCAGTTTCTCCTGAATTATTATGCCCTGAATAAAATTATTATAGCCCCACTCCTTTTTCTGAGCCATTAGGACTGGGGGAATTGAGGTCCTGAAATACCATTGAGCCATAAAACTCCAGGTGTCTTATCTCAAATGCTTGCTGGGATAATTCCCCCTCCTTTTGAATATTGTCCCTTGCCTCACTGTCTCCTACCCTCAACCTTCTTATCTTGGCCCTCATCCTGTCAGGACTAAGTTATGATCCTTTCCTGGAATGTTAGCTTGTCTGCCCACCCAGTGTTTTATCTGCCTTATTCAGGCAGATAAAACTGCCTACTCCTGGGTAGCTAAAATTTTTTGTAAAAGGTCTCTGCCTCAATTGCTCAGGGTTGAATGATTTTTGAACATGAGTTCTGTTCAACCACAATTAAGATAATAAACTCGGAGCAGCTAGGTGGAGAAGTGGAAAGAGCACCAGCCCCGAAGTCAGGAGGACCTGAGTTCAAATCTGGTCTCAGATACTTAATACTTCCTGGCTGTGTGACCCTGGGCAAGTCATTTAACCCCAATTGCCTCAGCAAAAAAAAAAAAGATATTAAACTCTCCACAATTAAGATATTAAAAACTACTCTCTGTCTTGCCTCAGTTTCTCTGGCATTGCAGAGTGAAGATAGAAAAGTAGTTTAAAAGTTAGGAGCTGAGCTGGCTTAGAAGTGGTAATTGCTTGGTACTCAAGATATGTAAGAATATGATTCAAATACTTTAACTCCAAAAGGCATTCTCCAATGATTGAATGGTCAAATGATGTGAACAAATAGTTTTCAGAAAAATTTCAAGCTATGAACCACAACACTTTTGTGGGCCCCCATTGAGTGGGAATGACTGAAACAACAAAATAGGCTATCATTGCCCTGTAAGGAATGACAAATTTGGGCCAGGAAACATTGAAAGAAGACCAATGTACAGAATGGTTATACAAATGTAAATGAAAATAGTACTAAAGGGCAGTTGATTTATAATTTTTATCAGAAAATTGATGATGAAATAGCTACATTTTCTTAGTAAAAATGTGGGGATCTAAGAATGTATTATATTTATTCAGATATTTGTGAAATTTCCATCCATGTGTGGTTGGAGACTTGATCACCTGTAATGCCAATATCCCCCTGAAATTACTTTGAACTATATTGTACAAATTTGGAATTTTTTTATGGTGTATGGTCTCTTCACTTACATCAATATAAACATATGAAGCACAGAGACTGTTTTGTTGTTATTGTTGTTATCTTTATGATTTTAGCTCCTAACGCATAGCAAGAGATTAATAAATGCTTGCATAATGATTCATTAGTTTTCCTTAGATCTTTTTCTTTCTTGTAAATGAAGGTTCAGTATATCTATGGGATGGTTTAAGGGGAAATGACTGTAGTACAAAAACAAAGGACATCATTAAAACTTTTTAAAAGGTGGCAAATGAAAAATTGCAACAGTAGTTCATTAACTAATTAGCATTTCAAAAAGAATAACAAATTATGCTAACTGATACTAATACTGAAGTTCTCAGCCTAAGTAAACATCTGGTTGTGATCAGCTTTATATAAATACTTTAAAAGATTAAAAGAATTAATGAATTAACTAATTAATGAAAAAGAATTTATTAAGCATTTGTTGCATGCCAACCACTGTGCTACATAAGCAAAACAGTTGCTTCCCTCAATGAATTTGTTTTTAATAGAAAGCCACATATAAAGGGGGCCTGAAGATTAAAATGAGGGTGTGGAAAAAAGAAGAGCAGTTTCAATTTAATTCAACTTAATAATAAATACAGTAGTTTTGTTGGGAATATAAAAACAAAACCAAAATATTCCCTGCCTCAAAGAACTTATTTTTGTTAGGATGAAACAGATTAAAAATTCAAATAATTTAAAATAAGCAAAATAAAAAAATAACAAAATACATACTATTATTTTCTAGGTAAGGGTATTAGTAACTGAGTGGATTAGATATGTTCTGTACAGTCTATTCTCCTGTCGCTATTTTCTCTTAGTAAACTCATCTCATGCAATGAGTTCAGATATCACTTTTATATAAATGAATCCTGGATCTATATGTTCAGTAGCAGTCTTTCCTTTCTCCAATCCATTCTCCTCAGTTTCCAAATTGATAGTCCTAAAGCATAGGTCTTACCATGCAACTGCACTAATCAAGAAACTACACTGATGAAGGAGAGAACTGAGCTTTGTGGGATGTTAGAGATTCTAAGAAATCAAAGTTAGAAGAAAACATATTCAAGGCATATAGAACAATATATATAAAAGTACAGAGACAAGAGATTGCATGTCATTTATCTACCTCTCATTTATCTATCTTTGAAGTTTGAAACCTAAAGATTTATAGTAATTCTATAATTAACAATTTGCCAAATTGGTTATGACACATTCTCTTATTTAAATACCACCATTCCCTAGTAAAGAAGTTGGTACCTATCCAGAGAGAGCTACAAGGTCTATAGGGCAAAGACATATGAATATTATTGTTTTGAACTCAACTTATGCTCTTCATGCCTTGGAATAACATTACAGAGAACAGAAAGCAATTCAGATTGACTAGATTGTAGAATTTTCTAAAGAATGGGATATTTTGAAGAACAAACTAGGTTTGCTATCAAGAATAACTTATCCAGAAAATCAGAGTGTAATCTAGCAAGGAAAAAAAAGGTATATAATGAATTTAAGGACTTTCAAACAGAAAATACTAGAACTCAACAGAAAATTTGACCTTCAAAAGTCAGGAGAAACATAAGGTTAACATGAAAAACCAATTATTTGGTTTTAATGAGGTCAGACTATTCATTTTTCTATGGGAAAATTATATCTGTAACTCTCAGAATGTTATCATTATTAGGGTACTTTGAAAGGGTATATATGCAATCTAGAATTATGGCCAAAGAGTTATTAAACTACTTTTATCTTTTGGGTCAGAAATATGAATACTAATCTAGATCCAAAAGATAATTAGTGGGAATATATGTTCTAAAATGTTTATAGTAGCTCTCTTTGTGATGGCAAAGAACTGGATATTGTGAAGATGCCCATCAATTAGAGAATGATTGAACAAGTTGTGATATAAGATTGTAATGAAATACTTCTTTGCTATTAGAGATGATGAACTTGATGATCTTTAAAAAAAGGATAGACTTGCACAGAATAATGAAAAATGAAATGGGGAACAAAGAGAACATTGTATACAGTAACTGCAATATTGTTTTAAGAACAACTTTGAGCAAATAAACCATTTTAACTATTATAAATACCAAATGAACTGCAAAGAATATATGAAGGAAGAAAAAAAATGAGAATAATTTTACACACACACACACACACACACACACACACACACACGTACACACTCTTGCTTCTAATTGTAGCCATCTTTAGGATGAAGGGGAGGGGAAAAGGGAAAAAAATTACATGTTATCATGTAGACATAGTTGTACACAAAAAATTTGAAGTTTCTTGTGCAATAATTTTTTTAAAAAAATTATACTGTTATGAAAATGCTTTTTTCCATAAATTTTTTTCCCATAAATTAGAAAAATTAATGAGGTTTTTTTCATTGAAAGAAGGCCCAAGTTGACTTGAGTATGATGGGATGATCCTTAAAAAAAATTGTGTAGGAAGAGATAAAATAAAGCAATTATCTCATATGAAACAGGTAGGAATGGATATTTCAGTGGAGGGAAGAAGGGGGTGAAGATCTGATAGAGCTAGAACCTTATTCTTATAAGAACTAGATTAAAGAGGAAATAATATACCCATCTAGAAGAGTACAAAAGTCTTAATTTAGAGAGAAAGAGGATTAGGGGATAAAACTAGGGAGAAGAATATGCAGATTAACATAGAATCTTAAGGAAAGAGAATAAAGGAAGGATTCTTAAGTAAGAGTAGATTAAGAAATAAGAAGAAAAGTGAGAGAATATTAGAGGGATTTTTGAGAAGGGATGTGTGAGGCAAAAGTTAATTAAACAGAAGGATAAAGTAAAAAGAAAAGGGAGTGAAGGCTAAACAGTGAGGAAAAATAGAACGGAAGGAAACATACAACTAAAAATTATAACTTTAAATGCAAATGGGATTAACTTGCCTCTAAAAAAGAAAATAGCAAAATGGACTAAAAATCCAAGTCCAACAATATATTGTTTATAAGAAACAGATTTAAAAGTGAAAGCTAGATATAAAATAAAAATAAAGAACTGGAGTAGAATTTATATTTTAGCTGATGCAAAAAAAGCTGGGAGTAGCAATCATGTCAGACTAAAACTAAAAGAGATTTAATTAAAAGAGATAAACAGGAGTACTATATCATTTTAATAGATATAATAGATAGTTATGTAATATCAATATTAAACCTAGATGCACCAAATGTTATAGTATTCACTTATTTATTTATTTATTTATTTATTTATTTTTAAATTTTATTTTATTTGCATAACATATGTGTGGGTAATTCTTCAACAATAACCCTTACATAGCTTTCCGTTACAAATTTTTCCCCCCAACTTCCCCACCCCTCCCCTAGATGGCAGGATATCCACTACATGTTAATTATGTTAAAATATTGGCAAATCGAATATATGTATACATATTTCCAAACTTATCATTGTTGTGCAAGAAAAATCTTATCTACACAAATGATATATCAGATAAAGGAAACACAATGTAAGCAAACATCAATCAAGGAGTATGAGAATGTTATGCTGTGGTCCACATTTCGCATCCCTCTCTCTGGGTGTATATGGCTTTCTTCAGTGAACAATTGGAGGTGGTTTGAAACATATCATTGTTGAAGAGAGCCATGTCCATCAGAATTAATCGTCATATAGTACTGTTGTTGCCGTGTATAATGAATGATCTCCTGGTTCTGCTCATTTCACTCAGCATCAGTTCATGTAAGTCTCTCCAGGCCTCTCTGAAATCATCTTGCTGGTCATTTCTTACAGAACAATAATATTCCATAATATTCATATACCATAATTTATTCAGCCATTCTCCAATTGAAGGGCATCTATTCAATTTCCAGTTTCTAGCCACTACAAAAAGGGCTGCCACAAACATTCTTGCACATGTGGGGCCTTTTCCTTTCTTTATGATTTCTTTGGGATATAAGCCCAATAGAAATGCTGCTGAGTCAAAGGGTATGCACAGTTTGATAACTTTTTGAGCATAGCTCCAAATTGTTCTCCAGAATGGCTGTATCCGTTCACAGCTCCACCAACAATGCATCAGTGTCCCAGCCCTCCCACAACCCCTCCAACATTCATCATTAACTTTTCCTGTCATTTTAGCCAATCTGACAGGTGTGAAGTGGTACCTCAGGGTTGTCTTGATTTGCATTTCTCTGATCAACAGTGATTTGGAGCACCTTTTCATATGACTATAAATAGTTTTAATTTCATCCTCTGAAAATTGTCTGTTCATATCCTTTGACCATTTATTGATTGGAGAATGGCTTGAATTTTTATAAATATGAGACAATTCTCTATATATTTTAGAGATGAGACCTTTATCAGAACCCTTGAATGTAAAGATGATTTCCCAATTTGTTACGTCCCTCCTAATCTTGTCTGCATTGATTTTGTTTGTACAAAAACTTTTTAACTTATTATAGTCAAAGTTATCTATCTGGTTTTCAATTAAGAGTTCCAGTTCTTCTTTGGACATAAATTTATTCCATCTCCA
>JAJPUD010008586.1:0-65744 GCA_023553655.1 Myrmecobius fasciatus | reverse complement strand
ATCATTTTAAGGAAAAGCCCATTTATTCCTATACTCTCCAGTGTTTTTTAATAGGAATGGGTGTTGGATTTTATCAAAGGCTTTTTTTGCATCTATGGAGATAATCATATGGTTTTGATTAATTTGGTTATTGATATAATTGATTATGCTAATTGTTTTCCTAATATTGAACCAGCCCTGCATTCCTGGTATAAATCCTACTTGGTCATGATGTATTATCCTGGGGATGACTTTCTGTAATCTTGTTGCTAAAATCTTATTTAAAATTTTTGCATCAATATTCATTAGGGAAATGGGTCTATAGTTTTCTTTCTCAGTTTTCTCCCTACCTGGTTTAGCTATCAGCACCATATCTGTGTCATAGAAGGAATTTGGTAGTACACCTTCTTTCCCTATTTTTTCAAATAGTTTATATAGTATTGGGATTAATTGTTCTTTGAATGTTTGGTAAAATTCACATGTAAATCCATCTGGCCCTGGAGATTTTTTCTTAGGGAGTTGATTAATAGCTTGGTCTATTTCTTTTTCCCGAAATAGGGCTATTTAAATAATTTATTTCCTCTTCTGTTAATCTGGGCAATCTATATTTTTGTAGATATTCCTACATTTCATTGACATTATCAAATTTATTGGCATAAAGTTGGGCAAAGAAACTCCTAATTATTACTCTAATTTCCTCTTCATTGGAGGAATCCACTTTTTTTTTTTAAAGGAAAAGGTAAATGAATTATAGGATAACAAAACTATAATAGTGGGGGACTTCAACCTTCCCCTCTCAGAGCTAGATAAATCTAACAAAAAATAAATAAAGAAGTCAAGTAGATGAATAGAATCATAGATAAAGTAAACATGATAGATATCTGGAGAGAACTCAATGGGAATAGAAAAGAATATATTCCTTTCTCCCAGAGGTACATAGCAGTTTTACAAAAACTAACTATATATTAAGGCATAAACTTTATAATTAAGCACAAAAAAATAGAAATATTATATGTATCATTTTCAAAACATAATGCAATATAATTATATTTAATAAGGGATCATCAAAAGACAGATTAATAAATTGAGAATGCAATTAGAATACTAGAAGAACAAAAAAAGATCTCCAATTAAATATAAAATAGGTAAGTCTAAAAGTGAGATTAATAATGATGAATGCAAGAAAACTTTTGAATTAATAAATAAAACTTGCAGTTGGTTTTATGAAAAAACCAATAAAATAGATGAATCATTTATTAATATGATTGAAAAAGAAAAAAACTAAATAATTAGAATTAAAAATGAACATTTTTGAAGGAATATGCCACTAATGATGATGAAATTAAAGCAATTACAAGGAAATATTTTTCCCAATTATATACCAACATCAACTGTTTAAGTGAAATAGAAAAATATTTTTTTTAAAAGTTGCCTAAATTAGTAGAAGAGGAAATAGACTATCTAAATAGACCTTGAAGGAAGATGCTATCTATCTCTGAGTCATAAGTAGGGGGAAACATGATAAATATGCATAGTATGATTCTTTATACTATCTATCTTCCTGCCTGCCTGCTTGTCTGTCTGTGTCTTTCTATCTATCTCTAAATATAGAGCAAAATAGATAGATATGTAGATAGAGATAAATCTGTATCAAATAGTGCTCTTCTCTAGTACAGGGAGAGACAGAAGGAAGCAGTTCAAAACTTAAAGTGTAACCCCCCAAAATAGAAAGATAGTATTTGGAGAAAGGATGGTGAGATCCATTTGGCAAGTCAGTGGGGTAGAAAACTTTCAAGAACAAAATTCTGAATTCCTAAAAGAAATAATCCTAGTGAAGAGCAAAAGGGAGAGTTGTATGAAAAGACTGATATGAATATATAGGAAATTTGTCAAATAATTTATATTTTACAAATATATATATTCATAGAAGAAGGAGACAAGGAATGTTAACAAGGATGAAATAAGATATTTGACATACTATAAAAATGGAATCATGAATGTTGAAGTTTACAATGAGCTGAGGCTGGATGAGAAGAGTGAAGAGCAAATTGACATTGTTGGTGATATGTTGATGAAACTAGAAAAAAGGAGTAGGATGGTAACTTGAGGAGAATAACTAACAAATCTGAGTCTGTTAATATTGTTGAATATGTAGGCGAAACTAAAAAAGTTTGTAAATAATGTTAGGAGTCTGGCAACAAGTTATAGGGCTTACACTGGACTTTATGATCTTGTAATGCTAGGGGGAAAGGCAGAGGCATTTTCTCCAGAAGTTCATTCTTACAAGATATAATGAACATAAACAGAATCATGATTAGCAACTATTACAAAAAAAAAAAAAAAGACGAAAAAGAAGAAGGAAAGAAAGAAAGAAAAGGAAAGGATTTTAGAAAGTATAAAGGGCTACCAAATATAAACTATTATGAATATGTTATGTTGATCAAATTAGCTAGTGATCTCCATGGGAAATACTGAGATTCTAGTCCTTAGAGATGGTCTAAGTTTCTGGTAAAATTTCATGGGGAATTGGTGTGTGTGTGTGTATGATATGTATGTAGTATTTATCATATCTATATATCTACAGTTGTTAGATCTATAGTTCACATTTTCCTAGGTCATTTTTGTCCTCAGGATCTGGAAAAAAACGAAACAAAATATTTTAGTGAGACAGTTAATCATTTTCAATATACCATTTCTCCAACAATTTTTTTCATGTGCTTTGAGCTCCATAAAATTCAAGCTACATTGAGGTCTTTGAACACTGAATGTACTTGAGAAGAAAAATGATGAGTCTAAAAGGTTGAGCTTGCTAGGCAGCCTGATTATAGAAATAGTACCCACAGTTCTGTTGACTATTTGTCCCCAAAACTGACTCTCCTGATCAGAGATGTATACCAGAATTTTTGTAAATAACACAAACTATTCCCAGGTCAAGTACAGCCGAGTAGCAGAGTGGGAGTAAATGCCAGAAAAGACACTATTGAAGTGTTGTTTCATTATCTAGTGGTTTCCTATTTTAACTAATTACTCTTGCCATTTAGGTATAATGTTCTATTGTTTATAAGTATGGAAGTTGCAAATGCTCTCTAAATTTATTAACCAAATATAATTATACAACCTCAATAATTTAAAAGTCTGTTACCCACCCTGTCAGTTAGTTGTTAAACATATAACCCAACCCTGCCTTCATGTCTTGTCCTTTGTTTTAGGAGTAGAACTTTGATAACTATGTGGACATAGATTGTAGAGAGATGTGGGATAATCCCTTAGGAAGCTATTGCAATAGGATAAATGATTGAATGAGGGTGATAATCATATAAGTGAAGAGCAAGGTTTGAATGTGAGTTATATTTTGGAGATAAAATTGATAAGACAGCAACTGATTAGAGATCAAAGTCAAGGATGATTCCTAGGTTGTGAACAGGGTTGAAAAAATAAAGGATCCTTCAAGAAAAACAGATAGGAGTAGAGTATAGTTTTAGGGACTAATCATTGTAACAATGAATCATTTTACATTTAGGCATGTTGAATTTCAAATTTTATTGGGACATGCAAATAATCAGATGAAGGATTAACGTTTATAAGAGGAGTAAGAAGTGATTGTATAAATTGGGCATTTGCTTATAAACATATTTGAATCAATGGGAACTTATGAAATTACAAAGAACCTGACTGGACATAGAATAAAAGAAAGCCCAGGGCTGGGATATTCTCAGTCATATGGAGCTGATATAATATGATTTTGGGGTCCCCTGATATTGGAGGGCTTCTATTCTGACAATAAGTCAGTCCCAAATTTTCTAGCTTTGGAATCTGCCTCAGGAAACTCCTACACTCAATGTCTGACCACTCCTCAGTAAGATAGTTTCTTGCCTCAGGAAAGGCCCAGAGATCAAACTCCTGAGACAATAGTGAATAAAACCACTCCTCAATTCATTGCATACTGATAATCTTGTCAGTGATAATTTGACCAACTCAGAACCACTCCTTCCTGAGACCACTCCTTCCTACCTATGAACCATAGAATTAGCATATCTATGATTGAAAGCTGGACAAATGTATTTCCTTGCTTCTGTTTCTCTGCAGAATTCCCTTAGAATTCTAGCCCACTTTTGTAATGGTGTTACTATTGCAATAAAACTTTGTCTCTTGGCTAAGGAGATGGGTTCAAGCCTACAAATTCTTTTGAGGTCTGGGATCCCAAACTTGTGGAGGATCCCCCTTTCCCAACACTTACATCATGTGTCTTTCTTTCAAATGTAATCAATCAGGAAAGAGAAAAAAAAAAGCAAAAATCTCATTGTTGCCATCTAATTAACTTTTTCATGTAGCCTAGCATATAAAATAATTAATAACAATAATTACATAATGGACAATATTTATGTAGTGCTTTACAATTTACAAAATATTTTACAAATATTCTCACTTCATCCTTCCTTACAATCCTAAGAAATAAATGGCATTATTATTTATATTCTATAATTTAGGAAAGTTAGGAGGAGTTAAGCTAGAAAATGTTGAAGATAGGATTTAAATTCAGGTCTTCCTGACTCCAAATCCAACATTCACTCTACATCTAGCTGCCTCTTACACATTCAGACACATAAAGAGAAAATTGGGACGGAGCAATATCACAAAAACTCAAGAAGAAAGGAGTATCCAAAAAAAGAGAGTGGCCAACCACCTCAAAAGCTGAAGAGAACTAAAACAAAGTGGTGGATATTCTTTTTTAAAATTAAAAAATATTTTACTTTATTTGTAATATGAATCATGTTGGGAGAGAAAAATCAAAATAAAAGAAAAAAATCATGAGAGAAACAAAAGACAGAAAAAAAGAGAGTCCAGGTAAGAGGGAATGAGTGTTTGAAATAGAGTAATGCCTAGGTGAGTGAAGAGAAGGAAATGGTTGTAAGACAGGATTTCCAAGACATGGAAATGAATGAATACATTAAATGAAGAAGAGGGAAGACTTGAGGGTGTTTTTGAGGTATCTGCAAGTGTGGATAATGTTAGATTCCTGAAGAGAAATAGGAAATTTAAAAAGGGAGTGGAGGAATATGAATGATAGAAAGTTTTGTGCTGGATATAGAGAATATAAAGATGAAAAACTACATAGTCCTTGTCCTCAAGAAGTTTATGATCTAATAATAATGGAATTTGTAATTCCATTTGAAATTTGTAATTTTCACTTGGTAAGAGAAGAAGCTAATAAGAGATTAGTCTTGGGAGAAGGAGGACATTCACACATATATGTTTATTTATATATAAGGAATAATATAGGGACGAAAGGGAATTTGGGATAATTGGGATAAGGGAATTTGTTACTGAGGAAAAAAAAAAACATTTTCAGTTGGAGGGAATTAATAAATTGCCTCTCAGTGCTAATATAATCGCATTTTAACTGTTCTTCCTGCTTCTAATCTTTCTCCTCTAAGACTAAGGCCTAGAAATGACTGATCATGTAACTCCCTTTGCTCAAACATCCTCAGTGGTCTTCATTGCCTACAGGATAAAATATTAATTTCTTTGGTCTGAAATTTAAGGCCCTTTACAATCTTCCTTCCAGTATTTACCATCACACACTAATTTCTTACCAAACTGGACTGCTAATTAGGCTTTTGCCTAATTTTACTTTATCCTTCTTTTATTTTCCTTTTTTTCCCCTTATTTTATTCTTCTTCCTTCTTTTCTTCTAACTCTCAGCATTCACACAGGCTACTTCTGTTGCCAGGGACACACACCTTCTTATTCTCTGCTTGTTGAAATGCATCTCTTTCTTCAAGGACCAACTCAGCTGCTCTCATTGCAACAGGACTAGTAGAATTATTTCTAAGATTGCTAGTCCTTCACCCAATCAGACAGCACTAGAATATGGCTGAGACATCTCCTATTCACCCTAAGTCTTTTTCTTCCTTTACTACTCTACTTCATCAGCTCTCATATGCACTTCTGATAGGAGTAGAGAGAGACAGATACACCTTCCAGTTTTTCTCTTGGTGTCATAAAGAGCAGCATCCAGGATTGGAAAGGGGAAAGCTATAGTTCTTTGAGAAACCTTTCTAGAGAGTGCAACAATCTCCTAGAAGTTAATCCAATAGACAAAACAGGATTTGGATGAAGAAGGATTATGAATGATGATGTAATTTTGGAATATGGAAGTGTCTTAATTGCTTCATTTATCCAAAACTAGATTAGGAAGAATAAAACATAAGAAAGGTGAACTTTTCAGAGAAGTGTACCTGTCACAGAGCTGGGCTTTTTGTTAAAATTTCATTTGGACCAAGAATGACCAAGGGATATGAGAAGGAACTCTCCTCTCTTTTTTTCATAGGTAGGGGACTATGGGTGTGAATTGGCTGCAGTTAATACTGATTCTCTGCATTCATTGATTTTGTTCAGCTGTTTTCCCCTACTTTCTATTTTTTGTTGTTGTTATTGTAAGGAGCGGCTCTCTTTGAAATCAATAAGGAGGAATAGATTAGGAAATATTGGTGATGTAAAATCAAGAAATACCAAAAAAAATTTTAATTTTTAAATGCACAGGGAAAAGTAACAGATAAACCAAATGGAAGAGGAAGAAGGCCACTTTCAGGCATTTTGGTATTGTAATAAGAGAAAGATTGTTTCAGTGTGACTTGTGATGAGAAAGAGTGCCATCTAGAGGCCTTCTCCACAAACTGCAGAAAGGACTTTAATGTAATTCTCCTTCTTTGACCTTGAACTCTCTAGTTCTTGTAAACTTTGTGTCTATAACTTGTACTAAGGAAAAGCTATATTAAAACATAGAGCTGAGCTCCTTTTAGATGTAAGTGTTAGAGTATAAAGTTCTGTGGATTTATTTAATTCCTAAATGACACATTGAGGTATCTTCTGTAGGAATGTATGTATTTTTGAAACAATTATTTTTCTATTGATAGCTATCTCTACCATATTTTTTTATGGTAAATTGTTGACAGATATTGTACCCAAACTATTTTAAATAGCCTGTCTTAAAGGTTCAGTCTATGCAAAATATTTTTTCATTCTGTGTTGGGAACAGCAGGTTGTTAGGTTATTATATATCAAAAGATATGATATGATCTACAAGGAACATTGTGGAAAATAGGTAGAAAACATGGATCCAAGAAACCATTCATAATCTTTCTTTGTTAGATTACAAATTTGATTAACTATAGTAGTTTACAGAATTTTTTTCCCCATCTGTAATTCTGAACTATCCAATATATCATAAAACAATTTCTTTCTCCCTTGTTATTAGAAAGTATTATAATTTCAAGGTCTACAGAAAAAAGATCTATTCTAGGACAGAAAGATAGCTTAGTATTGGCAACAGTAATCAGGATGAAGCCTTATAGTTCTCACAATATTTCTTAAATAGCAACCCTTCACATTTCTCACATATTTTTCTTGAATTTCTTATAGGTGATATGGCATTGTACAAAAATGCTTCACTTGGAGTTAGAAGAAGCAGTATGACTTTGGGTAAGCCACTTTTTTTTTTTTGCTGAGGCAATTGAGGTTAAGTGACTTGCCCAGGGTCATACAGCTAGGGAATGTTAAGTGTCTGAGACCAAATTTGAACTCAAGTGCTCCTGACTTCAGGGCTGGTGCTGTATCCACTGCGCCACCTACCTGCCTCTAAGCCACTTCTTTTTAAGTTTTTATATGTCCATTTCTGGAATGGAGAAAATAATTATTGTGCTACGTGCTTCACAGAGTACATATGGATCATGCTTTGCCAGTTCTTTTCATATCTTAAGCTACTTTATCAATGTGAATTAAAAAAAAAAAACTTAAAGTTCATCCATAAGCCTTGGTAGTGGTTTCATTTTGGGAGAAGGCAATATCTCATTTATCAACTACTCAACAAAGAATTAATGTCATAGGATTCCAAACTCTTAACAGCTAGTTGTTTTGAAAGCCCTATAGTTTCTTTCTCTCTCTTTAGGTTAATTAAAAAGAAGATTTTTATAGCTTCAAGTACTATGTGATTTATAATAGGCCTCCCCCCTTCCTCTTCTTTTTAATTACCATCTTTGCATGGGGATACTGGACCTCTTTCCTCTTATTGACTATTTATATAGGGCTTTCTGGGACCAGTTCTGTGGCTGCTAATTAGGAAATAAAGTTTTCTAGTTTTTTTTTTCCTTCTCTCAAAGAACTTGAATCATGAAAGTACTTGATTCATAGCCCTATTGTCCCTTTCCTGCTTCTCCTTGGTAGAAGAGGGCATTCTTTAACTAGGAATAGTATGACATGTTTTTGTTTTGTTTTGTTTTGTTTTTTTAAAAAAATCATGCTGTGGATAAAAATCTGGCCTTGGAGCCAGCAAAAATTGGGTTCAGGTTCCACAATTTTCCACATCCTGGCTTTGTGATTGTCCTCATGCCACTTAATTGCCTAGAGAATCTAGGCAATTCTCTAAGATGCTGATATATAATGCAATATTATAGTTATAGAAAGTTATGGAAAAGGAACTGAACTGCTTTGATCAAAGCATTTTCTTAGCTGGAAATTTCCCAAATTAATGAAATCATAGACCCAGTTCTTCTTTTTCAAAATCTGATTTATATGAAAGGTTAGGAGGGTGGCTTAAATTATCAGACTAGAAATCAAATTTCTTTAGGAGTGAGAAATACCATTATTCTTAATAGTGGGTTCACATTTTAATAGCAATTTCAGATTTACCAAGTGCTTTCCTTATACCAACCTTGTGGGAACATATTATTTGTGCAAAATTATTCCTTTTGCAAATGATGAAATGGGCTTTACAAGGGAAAGTAACTTGTTCAGGATCATACAGCTAATGAGTGGTGGAGTCAGAATCTGAACCCAGGCTTTCCAGTATTCCTTCTACTATATCACACTTAGATATGTTGAGCTTACATTCTCTTTATGAATGAAAAGGACCCTGTCTCTGGGAGAAAAAGCTTTTTGTGTTTTCATTTAAACAAGTAAGAGAAATATTTTTTCTATTGTATTAATAAGCAATGATTAAATTAGGATTAAAGCTTTTTTTTTCTTTATTCCCTCATTCAGAGACTGACCCCTGTAGGTTAATCAGCTAGTCTCTGAAGGATAGAGGTGATAGATGAGTTTGTCCAACTTCATGGCACATGTTCTGTAATCTTGGCTGGGAACCACCCAACTAGGAGATCTTGCTTCTCTTTAGAATGTTAACAGAATTTAATCTAGATGAATTCCACCCCAAAGTATTAAGTCCATGCCCTTGTGTTCCTCCATTAGAGTTTAGGATGACTCAGCTCATGAAGGAGAAAACAAACCAGAGTGGTCTGGATGGAGATGGATTCCACTTTCCAGATTGTTGAAGGGGGATGAATTTTATGAAATAGTAATGTTCTCACCAGAGGAGCTGAAGACGTTGTGCCTATCCCTTAATTGAAATTTTCTCTCATCAGGGTTGTTTTCTCTAAAGTCATGTGCCAAGGGCATTCTCTTTCAAAAAAAAAAAAAAGTAATTTACTGTTTCCATTAGCTTATCAAGAGAAACCACTGACCATCAGTTTATTGATTATTAGTCCACTTAATAAATTGATTGTTAATTACAGTCTCTCAAGTTTTCATTCATATCATGAGTCCTTACTTCTTCTTTCATAAAGTGGGGGCAACCTCATCCTGAATCACAGAGATGGTGCAAAGAAGAAATGGGAAATAAAGTACTGCTGAGAGACACTTTGATATATAGAGTGCCAAATAATTTGAATAGAATCTCTATGGTAATTACTTAGGAATGGGTTTAGCACAGATATCAGAGAAGCAGGAGAGGACAGCTCATTTTCCTTAAGCTGCCTTTTGGCTCATTCATGTCAGCTCAGGAGATTGAGCATTGAACTCTGAATCCTGGTCATTAACTTTGAATCCTGCCAATTGCAATCTGTGTGATCTTGGCTCTCTGGACTTTGGCTTCCTCATCTGTAATATGAGGGGATTGGACTAGATGCCTTCTGACACCTCTTCTAGGTCTAAATCTATGATCCTAGGATGCCCATATTTAACACCTCAAAGGGTTTTCAAGGATAATTTTAATAGTTAATATTCTCCCATACAATACAAAAAATCTAACATACAGTGAAGCAATAGAAAGCCACCTAACCATTCTACACTTTCACTGGGCTTTTTTAGACAGCAGTCTTTGATTTTTATCTTATCTTTATGGATGCTAGATAGACATTTTATTTTATTTTTTTTGCCGAGGCAATTGGGGTTAAGTGACTTGTCCAGGGCCACACAGCTAGGAAGTGTTAAGTGTCTGAGACCAAATCTGAACTCAGGCCCTCCTGACTTTAGGGCTGGTGCTCTATCCACTCACTGTGCCATCTAGCTAACTGCCACATAGATAGACATTTTAAAGTAACTTAATTATAGATTGAATATTTCTTGAGGGCTAACTGTGCATGTAAAATGTAAGAAAACTTACTATTATAATATGAGGCTGAATCTGTAATTTCATTGCTATAAGGAACTAGTGGGTGCGGAAATTCTTTTTATGAACACTGGTCAATAGTTTCTCTGAAATTTATATTTGAGAGTTGCCTAGGGCCCAGCTTCTTAAACTGTGGTTTGTGACCCTCCCATATGGTGTCTCATAATTGAATGTGGTAATTGCAAAATTATGATTTATCAGTATATAGTATCATGTTTGATTTGTATACCTATTTTATTTACCTATATATCTGGGGTCACATAAAAATTTCTTGGGTGGAAAGGGGTTTGTAGTGGAAAGAGTTTAAGAAGCCCTGCTCTAGGAGTTAAATGACTATTCTAGGGTGAAACAATCAACATGTTTCAGAAAAAGTACTTTTTTTTCCAATGACAGGATAATTATTTATTTTCTCTACATAAAAAAAAATCCTGAGTAAAAAAGACTCATAATCACATGCTGATAAAGACTTAAAACATTAAACACTAATGTATAGCTTTTATCATACTCACTAGGCTAATAATCGCTGAAATATGAAACATTCTGTGAGTCCCCTGGCTAGTCCTCTCACCTTTATTACATATAGTAGGCCAGGGCTGACAACGCCATTCTGGTAGCTCAGACTTGAGAATGGAATGAAACAGCCCATTTTATAATTAACAAAATGCTCATGACTTACCAATACTATCATGGCAGTAATCCAATTGAGAGAGGTGATGAAGGATTGAATTAGCATCATGTCCTTATGAGTAGAGAGGTAGAGACATTTAATTGATGTATGTTGTTAATTTGCTGAAGGTGGGAGATAGGAGAAAGGGAGAAGTCAAAGCTGAATTTGAAGTTTGAGTAACTGGGAAGATGGGGCCCTTAGCAAAAAGAAACTTGAAGTAGCAGGTTTGGATGGGGGAGGTGTTTCATTTGGGGATGCTAGATCTGAGATGCCTGTGGAACTTTCTTCTTATTTTTTAAATAGTATTTTATTTTTCCAAATACATGCAAAGATAGTTTTCAGCATTCACCTTTGTAAAATCTTGTGTTCCAAAATTTTCTCTCTTTCTCTCCCTCTTGAAGAGAGAGTGAGTCTGAGAACTTGGAGCAATCCAATTCATGTGCAAAGGAAAAAATTTACCCGCAATGTCATTGGTCCTCTTGGGAAATGAAGGATGAACAACAATAGAAAGATAAAACTGCCGATTAAATTGATTTTTCCCTCTCAGGGAACTCAAAAACATGTGCAAATTTTCCTTGCACATCAGTTTATGGGAGGCATTGCTGGAATTCTTTATCTGAAGTTTACCCTAATGGTCATAAGAAGATGAGATCATTCAGGTGATAACTGTAGGATAGAGCTTTATTAGGTCTATTATGTCTTCTTCAATCTAAGTGCATTGTGGGTTTGTAACTGAATCCTTCCTGAAGTTATCTGGGATAAAGGATATATGGACAATAAAATCTAGAGTATCTACAATAAGGCAAATAGATTTTCAAGAACTCCAAGTTCTCAGACTCCCTCTCTTTTCAAGAGTCATCAAAGTTCAATGGCAGGACAAATGTCAAAATGATTTTGAATGGCCTGATTTGTAGTAGATGACATAAGCATCTTTAATGTCTAACCAAGCTCTAGGTTCTCCACAGTACCTGCTTTCTCCACTTTCATTGCTAATTATTCTCATCTGTTCATTACACTGGAGAAGTTCCATCTTGACTGTAGGAAGTTTCCATTTCAAAATTGGCTTATTCTTGGGAAAAACCAAAAGCCATTAGAAGTCTTCATTTTCACAAGGTATCAGGAAAATCCTAGTTAGTGTGATACACATGGCAGGCTACAAAGTATCTCTGCTAACTTTTCCTTGTAGATTTAAGGGGTTTAGGTGGCCAATAAAAGAGACACTAATACTATGTAAAACTGACAAAAATATAAAGAGTTTTTGCTCCCTCTAGTGGAATAGATTGTGGACTGAATCTAAGACAGAAATGTTTAGATTTTATGTCGTTCTACAGATTTTGGGTCATCGTAGACCCAAATAATTCACTTGGAAAGTCAGTCAACAAGTATTTAATAAGTACTCACTATGCATTATCTGATTTTATTCTCATCTTATCCTCCCTCCACAAGTTGTTAATTGTTTCATCACAAAAAACCGTCATACATTTTTCACTTGTAGAGAATTGATTTAGGAACTCCTTTTCCTCTCCTCCTTGACTTAACAATTCTTTCCACTCCTTTCTTCCTATATAATTCAAATTGGGTAGCCTTGAATTTGGATCAGATTTCATTTTTGGTACTTCTCTGTGTGACCCGGGACAAGTTGTTTCATCTTTCTGAGTCTGTTTCCATATTTGTAAGGAAAAGAAGGTTGAATTAGATGATTGCTAAGATTTATTTCTTATAAATCTCACAATCTTCCTTTTTCTTTCTTTTTCTTCTAGACAATCCTGGCTTTTCCCTTAAGTCTGGCCAGACACAAACAAATCCCCTCTTCCCTTGCCTATTCTTAATTCCCTTTCAAAAAAATTCCCCTGGTCCTTTCTGTTCTTTTTGGATATAGTATGAGTTGAACTGGAAGCTTCAGAAATTCTTGATCACACAGAATATCCTAACTTTGTCCTCATTATATGGGACACTTGTTCTGATTTGTTTGTATGTTTCAAAAGAGTTTAGACCAGTTTACTTCTTTGTTTGGCATTTTAGCCATGAAAACTTTCTACTTTTGGTCAATATTCAGTAAAACCAACTTTTGAAAGAGATTTGAGAACTTTATGATCCCAATTATTTCAGTTCTGAGAAGAGAAAAACATATTAAGAATTCAGAGCTGACCTTTGGGGTCACTTCTATGCAGGTTTTTTTTCTTTTTTCTGGTAGGCAGTTGTTCTCTCATTCTGGAAGAAGGAAGAAACTTTATGTGAAGGAAAACAAAATTAAAAAACACTACTCTGAAATTCAGTAAAGTCAGATTCCAGTCTGGCTGAATGACCTTAGTCAAGAAGAACTGAATTGAAATCCTTCTTCCTCTGATACTTTTTGTCTGTGTGTGACTTAACCTATCTCAGCTTCAGTTTTCTCATCTATAAAATGGGGGCAGTGATAACATTAGCCTCACAAGGTTGTTGTGAGAATCAAATTAGATGCCATATGTAATACTCTTTGTTATTTGTGGTTGTGGGTATTTGATAGATAAGAATCTGAGGTGAAAAATAAAATGACTTGCCAAAAGCAAATATCAGTATTAACATTTGTTAATCCTGTGCTTGTTCTGTATCACTTTACCATCATTTCTACCTACTTCTATCTTGTTCATTTTTCAAAGTCTACTCAAGTCCTACCTTCTCCATGAAAATCATCCTTGTCCATTAACCAACCCCACCCCACCCTCAAACTCTAGTAGTATTTATTGTGTGTCCCACTTGTTTTGTGCAAAATACTATTCTTACTGTTAATTATTTTTTGGTGTTTTAACATCTTTTAATATTCCAGCAAGACCTTGAGACATCAGTCTTAGTGCTTTTGTAGGTCTCAAAGGACTTGCTGATTTGTTGATTAATTGATGAATTTGCTTCCTGTGAACATGGATACAAGTAAACTCTTACTAATGAAAATAATTAATGCTTGGAAAAAAGAATGTTAGATGGAGAAATGTTATGCAAACTAACCCAAGAAAACATTGTTAACCAACATTAATCAACCTAATGTTAACCAATACAACAGAGCATTAGGTTGATTCCTATGGAACCAACGATCCCCTTACAGAGTTTAGTTGGTTCCATAGAAACAATGTTTGTGCAACAGGATCAGCATTTGGACAGTGCAAGGGCAGTAATGCTCATGAAACTGATGTTGCTAGGATTCTAGCATTAACCTGTATTCTTGCTAACTTGTGATAGCCTAAATTGCTATTCCTTACACATCATTCTCCATCTCCTACCTCTAAGACTTGGCATTGGTTTTCCTTCACGTCTGGAATACCAGGCATCCTTCAAGGCTCAAATCAAATGTTTCTGCCTAAAAGAGGCTTTTCCCAATCATTCAATGGCTAATGATTTTCCTTCTGAGATTATCTTACATATTATGCATTTTTTAATATACCGATTTGTAAATTGTAAGAAATGACTCATTTGAAATCCTACTTTATTCCAATCACTACTAATTAGTTTGATATTTTACATAAATTATATAGGAATAACTAGATAGGTTCTTATAGAAGACCTTTATAGTAGGCCTCAAAACTTTAATGTAACATTTTTCATTTGGTTATATAGAGTTCACTTGTACAACTGCAAGAATGCTAATAAAGATATCTCCACCTTGTTTTGCTCAAATTCCATGTTCAGACCCGTTGTGGATGGGATGACTTACTTCTTTGGAAAGTCCCCCAACTTTTTTTGTACTTACAGAACACCATTTTTTTATTTTGTCCAGTATGAGGAAAATACCATTTTGGGACCATCTTATGACCACTTCAAATTGATGTCCTGTACTTTGTTTAACCTGTGAGCCCCCTGCTGATCTACCATTTTTTTACTTGACACATCATTTTTGGCCCTTGAAACAAGATCTATCAACCAATGGTATTTTACATTTTGTATTGCCTTTTTAGACTCCAGGTATTGAACTAGTATCAAACCCCTTGAAAACAAAGTCTTAGAGAACAGAGTTATGTCAGAATGTGGGGAAGATCTGAGGTCCACTGTACTGGAAGAGTCCATGACCCTTTAATAAAGTATCATTGACTTGGCGCTCTACCTCAGAGGTGTTTCCTGCAGATTAGACAATTTTGCACTCCACAAAACATTTTCTCTCACACTAGAATGCAAGTTGTTTGAGGGCAGGGACAATATTTGACACATAGTAAGTGGCACATAGACATAATTGCCTATTGATTGATTGATCGACTATACAATAGAGTTGTTCTTTATTATGATAAAGTTTGGTTGTGATATATTTTATTAATAGCATTGTCCCTAAATAATCAACATTATTTGTTGATTAGGGCATCATTATAGGGAATCTGAAGGAATATTTCCTTTTTACCCCCTACTAAATGTGAAAGCAGGCTGATTTAATGCAGGGGTTTTTAACCTTTATTTTTGTTGTCATATACCTCTTTGGCAGTCTGATGTATCTTAGAGTCCTTTTCTCAGAATAATATTTTAAATGAATAAAATAAAATAGAATTATAAAAATACAGTATCAAAATATTCTTGTCATTTTATTGATGTGGGTTCATATCCCACTATTACTATAATCTGAGTTTTGGGAGCAGCTAGGTGATGTAGTGTATAGAGTACCAAGCCTGAAATCAAGAAGACTCATCTTGAATTTAACTCTGGCCCCAGATGCTACTGTATAACATTGGGTAGATTACTTAACCCTGTTAGTCTCAGTTTCTTTATCTGTAAAATGAGCTGGAGAAGGAAATAGCAAACAATTTCAGCATCTTTGTCAAGAAAACTTCAAATAGGGTCACGAGGAGTCAGACATGATTAAAACACAACAACAACAAATTATGTATATATATGTATATATTATATATATATAAAAACCAAAACAACAACAAAAATAACAAAAACACAAGTTCATGGATTCTCAGGATGAGAACTGCTTGGGTAGAAATGGAGCTAGAGTTGGAACTAGGAAAAAACTTGAGGTCAGAGCTCACCATTTAAACTTACTACTTGTGTGACCTGTAATCTTTTTTGAGACTCAGTTTTTTCATCTCTAAAATGGTGATAGAGATGCCTAAACTATGTAAAATAATAAAATTTATGCGAGGATCAAATGAGAATAGATAAAACATTTTGTGGACTATACACAAACACATATACACATGGTTTTTCTTTAGCAACATATACATACATATCTGTATGTATGTATAAAGTCACACTATAGACCTTAGATTTATAAATATCAGATATTACTGTTCTTATTTGAAATTTTATTAATTTACCTGATTTCTTTTAGACTTTTAGATATACAGATATGAATTCTTAGACTCTGAGTTGGAAATACACATAAATACATACATATACACATATTTATATAGACTTGCCACTCTTTACATATAAATATGTGTATATGCATGTATTTATGTGTATTTCCAATTCAGACTCTAAGAACTTATAGTGATTCATAAAGCTGAATAGTTAAAATAGATAGGGTACCAGAGATTATAGTCTTCTTCCAAAAGACAAAGTTTTAAAGAAATACATAGACTTAAAGTATAGTATGAAAGATAGAGGCTAGATACATAAATTCCTCATAGTGAGTATTGCTTTCTATCACAATATATAATTGAGGTAAGTTGCAGGTCTCAAGTACTAGAGAGGCCTCTTGTCTGGGTATATTGATAACTACTCACATTTCTAAACTGCTTTGACATTTACAAAACACATTTCTCGGAAGAGTCGTGAGAAAGTTTTTGTTTTAGTTTTTAGTCCCAATTTTGTAGTTGAAGAAATGGAGAGACTTTTAAGTATTAAATGATTTGACCAGTCATACAGTTTTTTTAGCATCTGTAATATGATTTTAATCCAAGTCTCTTAATTTAAAGTCAATCACTGAATCGACTCTATCTCCCTGCTGAGGAGAGTTCAAGAATGATCCTGCTTGAAGGACAGAGAATAGTAACTTCTCCAGTTCCTCCCTCCAATTCTGTGATTCCATTACAGTAATCTTTACTCTGATTTTGTAATAGAATAAAATAAGTTGAAAGCTCCAGCAATTTACTCAGAACTGAATGGTGAGTTAGCTTCCACCTATATTATTTTATTCATAATCAGTTTTAGTCATTTTGGCTGATGCAGTTCCCTATTAGGTAGCTAGAGACATCAGATGCATAGTTCTTGGCTGACCACATGATGGCATTCATGCCTTTCTGTTCCCTGGTAGGTTTCTGCACTGCGTCTGTAATACTGGTTGCTGCTGTTGTTACTTTGCCACTGCCTACTGGCTTTTACAATGACAAGCCCACCAAATCACCTGGCTAACCAGAATTTTCAGCCAGGTGTGCATTGAAAACTAAATAGAAACAAATAAGACTAAAATCCAAACCAGATAATTAAGGAGTGATTCTTTGTATTTAAGGAGAATTTTGTTTTCCTTTTCATGGTTCAGTAAAAAGAATATTGGCTACAGAGTCTGGGTACTCATTGCCTGTGTAGCATTGGGAAAATCAGATTATTTCTCTGCTTCTCAATTTTCCTCCTCAGTATAATGAGAGGCCTGGCCTAGAGAAACTTTGAGGTTTTTTCTATTGACCAATCTATGATCCTTTTATTCCACGATCCACCACAGGGTTTCTTTCCTTAAAAGGTTCCTTAAATAAGACTTTCTTTTGTATGAGATATTATAGTATTCTGTCCTTGAAAGAAAAAAAAATCTTAAAAAGCAAAATTATGAATAGTAGCCCGTTGAAAATCAGTTAGAAATTAAGAAAAGCCTCCCTGAGTTTATAATGTAATCAGTGGGAAAATTAAAAAAAAATTATTTATAAAGATTTTTTTTCTAGAAAAATGTTAATTATGTAAAATGAGGTACCTGACAGTGTGGGTTTTTTCTTTTCTTTCATTATTTTTTTAAATTTAACTTTTTTTCTTTTAGATAAAAGGGATCATAGATTTAAAATTTAAAAGTTTAAAACTGTAAAGAACCCTTAAAAGGTACCCCTTCATTTAAAAAAATACTTTCACTTAGAGATCAAATCCCTTTCCTGGTTAGCTTCTGTGCTACCACAAGTTGCTCTGTGTTTGTTGATATGCCTTTGAGATTGTCTTGATGACAGGCTATAGTTCTTATTACTGTCTTGTTAAAGTCCTCAGAGAAAGGCTAACACTAATTCCTGAAATTGAAACTAAGGCTTGCCATGGTGATACATGGCTAAATCCAGGATTCGGATGGAACAGACAGCTCTTGAGACTGTACTGGATCTCAGTGGCAGCAGGAATAATTGGCCAGTCCCCAAACCTGATGTTAAAGCCGTCTTTTCTTTTTGTGATTTCTTTGCAGAGGTTTGCAGTTCCAAAATAGTGCCAGACAAATTGTCCTACCTAGTTTTCTTGAGAAAGACTTTTAGTGCCAGCTTCTGATTTATTCCTTTTTTAAAAAAATTTTTAAAAAACAGGTATTTTTTTTCAGATTATATTCACATATGTGTAGCCAAAACTGGAATATGCCTTTTTAAAATCCTTCACTAAAGTCAAAACTTATCACTTGATAATAACACCTGCAGCACTGGGCACCCCCCAGGTTTCTACATGACTTTGGGGAACCTTGCTTCTTTCTATCTTCAGTTTATTATTTTGGGTTATCATCTATTCAAAATCATGATCTGAGATTCCACCACTACATTTTTAAGTTAGTTCATACAAAAGGGAAGTGAATTTAAAATGTAAAAGTGAAAGTCATTTAATTAAAAGATAGCCTGGACTTCAAGAATCATAAACATTCTCTGTACTCATAAACAAGATGATTATTATTTCTCATGTTTTTAGGGGAGTGATTTTCCCTTTAATCCCTCTGCTTCCTGGCAATAAAAGGAGAGTAATATAATTACTTCAAACTCATCTGGTAAAGACATTTAAGGTATCTGCTGACTGCCTTTTGAGTTTTTTTACCTCTATTTTTAGTGGAAGAGGTAAGAGAGTACATCAGGATAGACAACTACATATACACATACACATGTGGAATATATAATACCATATATATATTATATGAACATATATACATATATTCATACATTAAAAATAGAGAAAAAGATTTTTTCACTTTATAGAGCCTTCTTCTTAACTATACAAAGAAGAGTTTCTATGATTCCTTCCATTTCTTAATCCTATGATCTTAAATATCAGAGAGACAGTAAATATTTAACTTAGTCTATTCCATTCTTTTTTTTTTTCTTTTTTTGAGAGTAAAGCAATTGAGGTTAAGTGATTTGCCCAGAGTTACACAGGTAATTACTGTTAAGCATCTGAGGCTGAATTTGAACTCACTTTCTCCTGACTCCAGGGCTAGTGCTTTATCCACTGTGCCATCTAGGTGGCCCAAGTTTATTTCATTCTTACAAATTTATGGAAGACATCCTTGCTCCTTCTCTGAAACTCTATTACTTCCCCAATGCCACATATATATATATATATATATATATATATATAGAGAGAGAGAGAGAGAGAGAGAGAGAGAGAGAGAGACAGACAGACAGACAGACAGACAGACAGACAGACAGATAGGTGTGTATTACTTTTGTATCATCCAAATAACCTTCTTGTATGTTCCTCCCTGATCCTCACAATATTGCTGCTGGCTTTTTCTATCTACTCACATTGATGTTTTTATGCTAATAAGTTGTGGTTCATTGTTCCACCTGACTACTCTATCCTTTTACAAGTCTCTATAATCTACTCTATGTCCACATTATGTCTATCTTATTCCAGTTCATGAGAATTGATACAATCTTCAATCTAAATTTAAGTCAACCTGATAATCTTACATTCTGGAGGTTTCTTCATTAACAATTTATATATATAGATATAGATATAAGTAAAGGTATAGATATAGATGTAGATATAGATATATAACTGCTTCACCATCATAGTGCTATGGGAAATTTCTTAGAGAATGATTTGGAATTGGAGTACTAACCAACAAGCTCTAGGTTTATATAAATGCTCAGATTGCTTTGATGAAATAACCATGTAAATTTTGGAGGATGTGTGGACATTTGATAGCTGAGTATGCTTTGTTATTTACATGATTGTTGATTGGCATGTACCTAAAATTGGAGTGCTTTCAAATGGTACTAATAGATGACAGCTTGACTTTTTAGTATGATTCTTCCAGCTTGATGATATTCTAGTAAGAGTTAATGCTGTGAGAAAAGAGATGCTGAGCCCTTTCTGAGTCCAACATGTAGGAATTTGGTCCTTCATACTTTTCCATGTGTATTTATTATTATTATTTTGCTTCTTGATAAAGGAGATTGGAGACTACAACCTTCTTTTTTTTTTGAAAGTTCTGGAGAGAAAGCTCCTAGGAGATCCAGAACTATGGTTTATTCTGATATTTGTAATTAATCAGTTCAACAAAGACTTCACTCAATCAAGTTGTAACATGAACTTAATGGGACCAATATGTAGAAAATCTGATGTCTGAGTATATATTTTGCTGAAGCAATTGGGGTTAAGTGACTTGCCCAGGGTCACACAGGTAGGAAGTGTTAAGTATTCTGAGACCGGATTTGAACTCGGGTCCTCCAGACTTCAGGGCTGGTGCTCTATCCATTGCGCTACCTAGCTGCCCCCTCTGAGTATACTTTCTTCAGACGTTTAGGCAGTGAAGGTAAACGTATACTCCTAGAATTTGGGGGATAAAGTTTATACTTTTCTTTTAGCTCTATTTTTGAAGTAATGAAAATTGATATTAATTTGACTAATAGGAACAGGATTACTGGTCAGTGGTGGTTAGTGGTGAAGAAAATACACTGGAATGAAGGCTTAAGGCAATTATATTCCAGAAGAACCTCGAGAATCTCTCAGAGGTATCAATAAATTGTTGAAGGGGAGATTTAGCTTTTCTTGGAGAAAGAAAGGCCAGGGTAATAGCTATACTAAGAAAGTTATTGAAATCTCTGTTCTACCAAGAGATGCCACTGGTAGGTATATATTCCAGAAAATCAAAGTCAAAGAAAAGACCCACTTTCAGCAAAATAATTTTAGTGGTAGTTTTCTAGTAGGAAAACAAATGATAGCAAAATAGATGGCCATCAACTGAAGGATGGCTAAAAAAATTGTATGCATGAATTCGATGGAATATCATTGTGTCATAAGGAAGAAGGAATATGAAGACTACACAGAACCACTGGAAAACTTATATAAAGTGAAATAAGTAGAACCAGAGGAATATACAGAAAGATTACCAGAATATCAATGGAAAAAACAACAACAAAAAATCTAAAATTAGGAAATTGTAATAATCAAGCTTTGTGTTGAAATAAAGAAAAGGGAATACGTGTTTATATAGAGGCTGTTATATGTCTGGCACCATGCTAAGTACATTTGCAAGTATTATTTTATCTTAATAACCCTGCAAGATAAGTGCTATTAGTATCCTCATTTTACAGTGAGGGATGAACAGTTGTAGACCAAGGATAAATTACTTGCACAGAGTCCTACAACTCCTGACTAATGGCCCAGTTCACTATGTTGCCAGATGTCCCTCTCTCTTCTTTGTTGCAGTAGGGGGTGGGACTTCAGGTGTGGAACATTCAGATGCTGTCAGACTGCAGATGTGTTATTTTGTTGACATTTTTCTCTCTTTTTTATTCATTGTTGCAAGTAATTGCTTTCTAGGAAGAAAGGGAAAGAGAAATATGTTTTGAGAAAAAGCAAAGTATAATCAAAAGATATCAATAACGTTTTTAAAGAACAGGAGAAAAATTGAAACTGTATTAGAAAACTTGAATTAAGAGCAGAGGCAGTCTTTACTCATATGCTTGCTGCTTTTTATAGTCATCCTAAGTCTTTTTTAATATTCAACTGAAATAGTACCTTCATGAAACTTTCCTTACTCTTCATTCCCTTCCTCAGCTGGAAGCCTTTATCTTATCTCAGAGCACTTTAAATTCTTCTTATCCACATTTTAATTAATCTGATCCTGAATCTTATTAGCACCACTGTGTTATAAGCTTCCTGCAGGCAGGGATTCAGTCTTATTTATCTTTGGAGAGGCATATCTTATATAATTTTCCTTCTCCCAATGAACTATTTTGTTATTAAAACCTTTTAACTCTAAAGTTGATACCTTTCCCAATATTATAATACTATTACTAATGATAATAATAAAGTAATTTATCCCATTCTAATGACGAGTCTAATTTGTTTTTAGTCTGCTTCCTTGAAATCTTTGTTCTCTCCTATTTAAAAAAAAAACAAAAAACAAAACCAAAAACAAACCAAAAAAATAACAAACCCTCAGAGAATGCAAATATTTCCCTTGGTGTTGTGAGGAAAGCACTTATGGGTCTTGCTATACAAGTGCAAATGTTGCACCAGTAAACCAAAAGGCAGAAACAGAAAGGAAAAGAGAACATACAAAGCAAAAACATGTCCTAAAAGGAGATTAGAAGTTTTTTCAGCTTTTATTCCACCTTCTGTAGAACCCACTCTTCCCTTGTTTGTTCCATTTCTTGAAGAACTGAAGGAAATTGGAAATTTTGACTTCTAAATCCCCAAATTCCAACTCAAATCAATTGTCTCTCCTTGTCCCATATGCTGAGGGCTCAGCATTTTCTGTAATTTTTCTTCCTTCCTTCCTTTCTTCCTTCTTTTCTTTTTGCTTTTTTTGCTGAGGCAGTTGGGGTTAAGTAACTTGCCCAAGGTCACACAGCTAGGACGAGTAAAGTGTTTGAGACCAGATTTGAACTCAGGTCTTCCTGACTTCAGGGCTGGTGCTCTATCCACTGTGCCACCTAGCTAGCCCTTCTTTTCTTTCTTTATTTTTTGTCATTGCTTGCTTTTCCTCCTTTCTCATTCTTTCTTTTTTTTCCCTCAATACTATTTTATTTTTCCAAATACTTGTAAAGATAGTTTTCAACATTCATTTTTGCAACATTTTGTGTTCCAAATTTTTTCTCCCTCCTTCCCTTCCCTTTCCCTCCCCACTATAGCATGCAATCAAATATGGGTTAAACATGCACAATATTTTTAAACATATTTCCACATTTATCATATTGTGAAACAAAAATCAGAACAAAAGGAAAAAAAAAACCACAAGAAGAAAAACAAACAAATGAAAAACATGGAAATACTGTGCTTTGATCCTTATTCAGTATCCATAGTTCTCTCTCTGGATGCAGATGGCATTTTCCATCCCAAGTCTATTGGGAATGTTTAGCATTGCTGAAAAGAGCTAAATTTATCATAGTGGATCATCACATAATGCTGTTGCTGTGTACAATGTTCTTCTGGTTCTACTCATATTATTCAGCATCAGTTCATGTAAGCCTAGGTTTTTCTGAAATCAGCCTGCTCATCATTTCTTATAGAACAATAATATTTTATCATATTCATATACCATAACTTATTCAGCCATTCCCCAACTGACGGGCAATCACTCAATTTTCAATTCCTTCCTACTATACAAAAGAACTGCTACGATTTTGCACATGTGGGTCCTTTTCCCTTTTTTATGATCTCTTTGAGATAAAGACCTATCAGTGATATTGCTGGATTAAAGGGTATGCACAGTTTCATACTTCTTTGGGCATAGTTCTAAATTGTTCTCCAGAATGGTTGGATCAGAGCACAATTGCAGCAACAGTACAGTAGTATCCCAGTTTTCCTATCTATGTCTTTCAACATTTATTGTTATCTTTTCTTGTCATTTTAACCAACTTGAGAGGTGTTAAGTGGTATCTCAGAATTGTCTTTGCATTTCTCTAATCAATAGTGATTTAGTGGGTTTTTTCATAAGACAATAAAAGTCTTTAATTTCTTTGAAAATTGTCTGTTCATATTCTTTGACCATTTATTATTTGGGGAATGCCTAATAAATTTGAGTCATTTCTTCCTATATTTTAGAAATGAGACCTTTATCAAAAACAGTGGGCTATAAAAATGTTTCCCAGTTTTTTGCTTTCCTTCTAATTTTGGCTGTTGGGTTTGTTTGTGCAAAACCTTTTTAATTTGACATAATCAAAATTATCTATTTTGCATTTCCTAATGTTCTCTGGTTCTTCTTTGGCCATAAATTCCTCTTTTCTCCAAAGATTTGAGAGGTAGATTATCCCTTCTCCTAATTTGCTTGTAATATCACCTTTTATGTCTAAATCATGAACTTGTACTGAGTGTGATATTAGTCTATGCCTAGTTTCTGCCATATCTTTTTCAATCATATACTAGAATACCATAGTCATTGATTATTATCTTATGAATGCAACCTATTCCACTGATCCACCACTCTATTTCTTAGCCAATACCAAATTGTTTTTATGACTGCTACTTTACAATAAATATAGTTTTAGATCTGTTGCAGCTAGACTATCTTCCTTTTTAAAATTTATCTATTTATAATACACACTGCTTTATGAATCATATTGGAGAGAAAAATCAGAACAAAAGAAGAAAAGCAATGGAGAGAAAAAAAACAGAAAAAAGAAGTGAACATATGTGTTGATTTATATTGAGTTTCTATAGTACTTCTGGATGCAGAAGTCTATTTGGGTTGCCTGGGCTCACTGAACCACTAAGAAGAATCAAGTCTTTTCCAGTTGATCATTGCACAGTCTTGCTTTTATAGTATACAATACATTCCTGGTTCTGCTCATTTTGCTCAGCATGAGTTCATTTAAATCTTTCCAAGCCTTTCTAAAATCAGGTTGTTCATCATTTTTAATAGAACAATAATATTCCATTACCTTTATATATCACAACTTGTTCAGCCACTCCCCAATTGATGGCCATCTACTCATTTTCTAATTATTTGTTACCATAAAAAGAGCTGCTACAAACATTTTTGCACATGTAGGTCCTTTATCTCCTTTATGATTTCCTTGGGATAGAGACCCTGTAGTGGTACTTCTGGGACAAAGGGTAGCTCCAAATTGCTTTCCAGAATGGTTGAATCATTTCCCAACTCCACCAACAATGCATTAGTGTCCCAGTTTTCCTACATCCTCTCCAACTTAACCTTATCTTTTCCTGACATCTTAGCCAACCTGAGAGTTGTGAGGTGGTAGCTCAGAGTTGTTTTAATTTGCATTCACTAGTCAATAATGATTTAGAGCATTTATTTTTCAAATGACCATAGATGGTTTTAATTTGAAATTTGAGTGTTCTTATCCTTTGACCATGTATCAATTGGGGAATGTCTTGAATTCTTATAAATTCTTATTAATATATTTTAGAAATGAGACCTTTATCAGAAACACTGGCTATAATTTTTCCCCCCAGCTTTGTATTCCTCGTTTAATCTTGTTTCTGTTGATGTTGTTTGTGTAAAACCTTTTTTTTAAAAAATTTAATGTAATCAAAGCTGTTCATTTTGCTTTTCATAATATCCTCTAGTTCTTTTGTGATCATAAATTCCTCCCTTTTCCAAAGATCTGATAGTTAAATTATCCCTTGCTCTCCTAATTTGCTCATGGTATCTCCCTTTATGTCCAAATCATGTATCCATTTTGACTTTATTTTGTTATAGAGTGTGAGATGTAAATCTATACTGAGTTTCCTGCAAATTATTTTCCAGTTTTCCCAGCAATTTTATTTTTTATTTTTATTTTTTTTGCCAAATAGTGAGTTCTTATCCCAGAAGCTGGATCTGGATTTTGGGGGTTTATCAAATACTAGATTACTACAGGTCTTGATTATTCACTTGCATTTTCCCCTCCCCCATTAATTCTATTTATATTCCTGAAGCTTTGTTCTTCCAGATGCATTTTATTATTTTTTTCAAGTTCTATAAAGTTTAGATTGCATGTCACTGCATAAGTACAATAATTTATGTAGAATTCTCATTTTTATAATATTAGCTTGACCTATTCATGAGCAAATCATATTTTTTCTATTGTTTAGATCTGATTTCATCTGTGTGAGAAGTGTTTTGTAATTGTGTTCATATACTTCCTGGGTTTGTCTTGAGAGGTAGACTCCAAAATATTTTACATTGTCTAAAGTTATTTTAAGTGGGATTTCTCTGTCTGTTCCCATTGGGATTTGTTGGTAACATATAAAATGCTAATGATTTGTGTTAGTTTATTTTATATCTTGCAACTTTGCTAAAGTTGTTAATTTTTTCAAGTAGTTTTTTGGTAGATTTTCTAGGATTCTTTAAATATACCATCATATCATTTTCAAAGAGTGATAGTTTTGTCTCCTTATTGCCTAATATAATTCCTTCAATTTCTTTGTCCTCTTATTGCTAAAGCTAGCATTTCTAGTACAATGTTGAATAATAATGATGATGATGATACTGGTGATCTTATTGGGAATGCTTCTAGCTTCTTCCCAATATAGACAGTGTTGGCTGATGGTTCTAGATAAATGCTACTCATCATTTTAAGAAAATTCCATTTATTTCTATGCTCTCTAGTATTTTTATTAGGAATAGGTGTTGTATTTTGTCATTTTTTCCTATTAGTGTTGTTACTGATATGGTCAATTATACTGATAGTTTTCTTTTTATTGAATATGGTTGTAGTTTCTTTGGGGAGGTAGATTCTACCACCCCTAAATTTGGGAAATAAGTTTTGTTCTGTTGCTGATTAAAAACACAATCTTCAAAGTCACCTGAATTATAATTTCTGTCTAGATTATAAACCATTCATTAGAAAATTCTTGGAAAGGAAAATATTAGCCATTTTCCTATTTTCTCTTTCACTAGATTTTTTATTAGTATTATTATTATTCTTGAGTTCTCTTTCTTCATCCCATTGATGTGATACACCGCAAAGTTCCTGAGTCCCTCTGGTAACATGACATAAGACTCCAGAACTTTGGTCCATTAATATTTTCAGGCTTCCCTAAAACACACAATCCTATTACTTCTATAAATAATTTACTTTGAACTTTTACCTTTACATAGTTGGATGTCCAGTATTATATCTATCACATAACATTTTATTAGATAGGCCTAATTCTTCTCTTGAGGTGCTGTAACCAAAACTATAATTTGACAGAGACAATCAGTAACATTTTGTGTGTGGTAAAGAAGGAATGGAGCATGACTATATCTCCCTTGATAACTAGTTTGGTACATAGGATGCCCTTAATATTTTTTTATGTTGAATTTTGTTTGTTTTATTAATGCCTTATGCAATCAGGGTTATGACTTGCTCAGGAGTCACAAAGCTGATAACTGTCACGTGTTTGAGGCTGGATTTGAATTTAGGTCCTTCTGATTCCAGGACCTGTGCTCTATCAACTGTGCCAAAAATAGCTGCCCCTTTTATTGTTTTATTTTAAATTTATTATTGATAGCTTTTGTTTTTAATCTCACTGGCATCTGTCAGTGATCAATTCTGCTGAAACTTTTTTGAAAGTTCAAATTTGTTCAAATGTAATTTGATTTTAAAAATTTTCTAATTTAATTTTATTAATATTTCCCTCAGTTACACTCAAAAATAATTTTTTAATATTTGTTTTTGAAATTTTTGAGTTCTAGATTCTCTCCCTTATCCCCATCCACAATTAAAAAAACCCACTTCTAAAGTTATGTAAAATATTTCCACAAAAATTCAAGTTGTGGAAAAAAAAAGGTTTACCACCCTAATGAAAATAAAAACCCTCAAGAAAAATTAAATTAAAAAGAAAGAGAGAGAGAGAGAAAGAGAAACAGAGCACTTCAATGTGTATTCACAAACAATCAGTTCCTTCTCTGGGTGTGGATAAGTTTTTCATCCTAAGTCCTTCAGAATAGTCATGGATGGTTGTACTACTGAGAATAACAAGGTCATTCATAGCTGGTCATCCTGGAATATCGTCATTACTTTGTATATAGTACATTTCATTTTGTTTGAGTTCATGGAGGACTTTTCAGGTTCTTTTTTTTTCCTGAAAGCATTCTGCTCATCATTTCCCACAATAATATCCCATCATGAGCACATGCCACAGTTTATTGAACTATTCTCCAATTGATGGGCATCCCTTCAATTTCCATTTTTTTTTTGCCCCAAGAAGAGAGTTGCTATGAAGATTTTTTTGTACACATAGGTAATCTTTCTTTTTTCCCCTCCAAATCTCTTTTGGTATTCATTTCAAGTAGTGGTATAGTTAGGTCAATTTTTTGATCATATCTTTTGATCTTTCATCATTTGGGGCATCTCTCTTTCTCTTTATCTTTCTCTCTCTCTCTCTTTTTATAAATTTGACTCAGTTCCCTCTATGTTTAAGAAATGAAGCTTTATGTGATTTGATATTTTAAGGAATATCAAGCATAACTCAAATGTTTTGTTTGCTTATGCACAATTTTAATGATAAGGAACAAAAAGAGTGCAGTTGAACCAAATTGTATAGCAAAACACAAAATGCACAAGTGCAAACACCACAATTTATTGTGTATTACCCTTTGGAGTTGTGTTTTGCCATTATATTCTGATTATGAACTTTTCTATATAATTTTGGTGTGACAGGAGCTATGGATTGAGGAGGATTGGTCCACATTCTTTGTTTTCCATTTCTCCTGTCCTATCCCTCCTTGTTTCTTCTTATGCCCACCCCTGAAATTGTAGCCCACCTTTGCTACTCTCCTGACCAGGGACCTGAGGCTGATACTATTTACTGTATTTATAGATTTCCTAATCATTTAACATTTATAAAACTGTGCTACTATTTTTATCAGGCTCTGATTTTTATTTCTTTAATGTGTTGCTGATGAAGCTTTTGACAGTGGTGGCTCAACCCTATTTCCTCTATATTGCATAGGATAGTGCTTTTTTGGCACATATTTGTTGTGTTATAGCAGAGTTGTCTATATATCTTCCTCTTTGCTCATCTCAGAGAACCAAGAACAGAAAAAAAATCTCAGAAAAACTAGGCAATACATCAATTAAACATATTATACACATTGCTCTATGTTTATAGTCCACTTCAGCAAAGAAAGGAGACAAGTTGCATTTTAATTTGTCTTCATCAGAGCTGTTAGCACATTATAATTTCACACCAATTAGTTCTAGTTTTGTTCTTTCTGCTCTTTCCTTTTACATTGTTTTAGTCATTATGTATATCATATTCCTAGTTCAACTTATTTCACTTTGCATCAATTTACACATTCCCCAGGTTTTTCTGTTTTAATTTTTCACGATGTTTTATGGTACTAATATTCTATTATATCCCACAATTTATAGAGCAACTTCTTAATAGATGGCCTTCTAATTTGTTCCCATTCTTTTATACTACAAAAAGTATTTTTATGAATGTGTTGGTATAACTGACCTTCTTGGAGTTTAGATCTAACAATTGAATCTCTAGGTCAAATCATATGAACATTTTAGTCATTTTCTTCAGTATTACAATTCCAGATTGTTTTCTGGTTCACAATTTCACTAAAAGTGTAAGAGTATTTTTGTTTTCCCATAACTCTTTTGATACTGGCCTATTTCCATCTTTTTTTTTTCATATTTGACAATTTGCCAACTATGAGGTAAAATGTGCTAACTTTATTTATGTAACTTTCATGTCATTAAAATTGTTAATCTTTTCTGACTGCTTCTATCACTACTTTCATTAAAAATTCTTCACTGACTATGGCTTTGAAAGATAAGGGGTATTGTTCTCTCTCTGTGTCTTTTTTTAATGATATAACCTTTATTAGATCCTGTATCCATTTGGGATATATTGTGATATATGGTCTAAGTTGTTAGTCTAAACCCAATTTCTGCCAATTACTTTTCAGTATTCACAGAATATTTTTATTAAATAGATGATTCTTCCTCAGCTATTTCTCTCCTCATGTTGATCAGTTACCATCTTACAGAGTTGTCATTTCTTTATGTAATCTATTATACAGGTTTATATAGACAGTTCAACAGTTCTATTTTTAAAAAAAATTTCAATGTGTCAAACAATTTTGATGATTACTACTTAGTATAGTTTGAGATCTCATTGTACTATTTCACATTCATTTATATTTTGCTTGATAGTTTGATTTGTATAGTATTAAAACTATAAATCATTTTTGTATTATTGTTATTCTTGGAATTGTTCAATCATAAACATTGAATGTGTGTGTATTTGTGTGTATATACTGTTATTTAATTTATTCTTTAAAAAGCATTTATAATTATTATCTGTACAGGTCTATCTTTCCATGTCACATTGATTTAGAAATACAGACTTCCTTCTTCCCCACCCACAAAATCTTCTTTGTATATTTTTAAAATTTAGTAGAATCCATCAATTATCTTCTGAAAGAGTTCTCCAAATGCATATTTCCAGGTATATTGTAGCCAAATATCAGAGTTCTCAGGTCAAAGAGAAAATACCATAGGCAGCCAGAAAGAAACATTTCAAACAGTTTTATTATTAAAAAGATAGAGGGATTACGATATGATAGAAGAAAATGGAGGTAGGCTTACAATAAAGAATAATTTACAAGTAAAAATGACTATAATTCTTCAGAGGGAAAATAAATAGTAAATGAAATAGATAACTTTCAAGCATTTCTGCTGAAAAGACCAAAGGTGAATAAAAAATTTGATCTTCAAACACAAGAATCAAGTTTAAAAAGACTATCATGAGGGACTTAATATCACAAGCGACTTAATAAAGTTAAATTGCATATATTTCTATATAGGAAGACAATACATGTAACTCCTAAGAAGTTTATTCTTATTAGAGCAGTTAGAAGTCTACATAGAGAACATGGGTCTAAGTCTATTAATTTTGAAAAAATCTCCAAAAAAAAAAATGAAGCAGTGAGAAAGAAGAATGCATTGAAAAAAAAGGGAAGGGAGAGGAAGAATGGGAAATATTACCTCACATAAAAGAGTCATACTAAGAGGAACTTTTACTATTGAAAGGGAAATAGGAGGTAAGGTGGGCAGTACTTGAGCATTTTCTTTTTCTTGTTGTGGCTTTTTTTTTTAAGAAATATGTTTCAAATTATTTCACATGGATATTGATACTGTATTCCTTGCTTTCTTAATTAATAGGTGACAGGGAAAGTATTTCAGAATTCTAACTTTTTAAAGTGAATTAAAAAATAAATAACTAATGTACTTTACAAGTACATTTATTTTAAGTAGAAATTATTGTTTTTTTTCTATTCCCTTTAGTTTTATTGGACTGTCTAGTCCATCCATATTTAAACTTACTACTTTTATGTTTCCTCTTTCTTTGGCACTGATTTTTAAACTCTTCCTATTCAAGTTACAACTTTGTCTCTTATGTTTAGTTTTTCTTATAGTATTTTGTTCCCAGTTTATATTCTGAACCTATGCCCTATCTCAAATTATATAAACTTAAACAAATTTGTCTTCATTTATAATCTTCCCCTTACTCTTGACTTTACTTTTTAAGCCCAGAGAAGATTGTGATCCAAAAATCTCTTGTGCAATCTTTTTTAGCTTAAGTAACATTTTTTATCATCTTTACTGAGTTTTCATTTGTTTTGTCTTCTTTATATAGTTTTCTAAACTATTTTGAAATTAATTATCACATACTATTTTCTTATAATTGGTTCTTTATTATCAGTTTATACCTCATGAAGGTAAAGTTTATGAAGTAAAAGATTTGATTTCCTTCTTTTATACCATTTCTATAATATTCTGGTTGTCTGCTGTTGACTTCATAGATTTCACATGTCTTCCATTTGGTTTCATATCTTTTTTTTGGCTACTAATGCCTTTCAACTTTTCTACATATGCACTCAAATCTCTGTATCTCTAAAAATCATTTCTGTGATACTTTTCCATCAAGTCACTATTATATAATATGATTATACCACTCACTGTTTTTTTAATCTTTATAGAAAGTTTATTTTTCTATATAATAGATAAACAACATCACCTCAAATATACAGAGAATGGAGTCAAATCTAGAAAAATATAAGTCATTCATCAATTGATAAATGGTCAAAGAATATGAACTGAAGTCTTCAGAAGAAGAAATTAATGCTACTTATTGTCATATAAAATGCTCTAAGTATCAATCAGAGAAGTGCAAACCAAAACAACATACCTGTCAGATTGGGCAATATGATGGAAAAGGAAAATTGATGGAGTTGTAAACTGAACCCACCATTCTAGAGAGCAATTTAAATCTATATCCAATGGAGCATAAAACTATGCATAACCTATGACTCAATGATACCCCTACTAGGTCTATACTACAAAGAGATCAAATGATAAGAAAAAGGACATATATGCCAAAAAAATGTTTATAGCATCTCCTTTTGTGGCAAAGAATTGAAATTGAAGGGATGCACATCAGTTGGGGAATGATTGAATAAGCTGTGGTACATGATTCTGATGCAATATTTTTATGCTACAAGAAGTAAAGAGCAGGCTATTTTCAGAAAAGCCTGGGAAGTCTTTACATTAACTGATGCAAATTTTAGAAAGCAAAACCCGGCAAACATTGTACACAGTTATAGCAATATAAGATGATCAACTGTGAATGACAGGTATTTTCTCCCCCCCCCCTTTTTTAAGTAAAGCTTTTTATTTGCAGAACATATGAGTGATTTTTCTACATTGACCTTTGCAAAAAAATTTTTTTTTGTTCTAAATTTTTCCCCTCCTCCCCCCCAACCCCACTCTTAGATGACAGGTAGTCTAATACATGTTAAAATATGTTAAATTATATAACAAATCCAATATATATATATATATATATACAGTTATCTTACTGCACAAGAAAAATCAGATCTAGAAAGAGAAAAAAAACCTAAGAAGGAAAACAAAATGCAAGCAAATATTCACAGAAAGCATTAAAATGTTGTGGTCTATACTCAGATCCCACAGGCTTCTCTCTAGGTGTATATGGCTTTCTTCATCACTGAACAACTGGGACTGGTTTGAAACATCTCATTATTGAAGAGAACCATGTCCATCAGAACTGATCATTATATAGTCTTGTTGCTGTGTATAATGATCTCCTGGTTTATACCACTCACTGTTTAAGTTATTGGAACAGTTGCTTATATCTGATGTCTGCTTCCTCACTTCCTTTTCTATTTTCAACTTTTTGTGAATGGAATTTTTTAATCCCTTCCTTTGAAATTGTTCAAAGGTCACCAATGACCTTCTAATAGATGTAACCAGAGACTTCCTAATTGCCAAAACCAATAATCTTTTTTACACCACCCCCCTTCCTAAATCACTTCATTCTTTTTGATTTCTCTGCAGGTTTTGATTCTATCACCTATACCTTCCTAATTGATACTCCCTCCTTTCTGATCTTTAGAGACATCATAATATCCTAGTTTTTTCTCTTATAGCAGATGCATAGTAAGTAGTTAATAAATGCTGAATTAGTGGCGACTGTTTCCTTGTTTCCTTTATTTGTTATTCATTCTCTTCCCAAACGATTACTATGTTTCAGAAAGATTTGCCCTTGGTCCTTTTTCTTTCTTCAAACTTTTCCTTGGCTATCTCATTCACTCACACTATTTCAAATACTGTTTCTATGCAGATTGTTCTAAAATTTTTATTTCTAGTACCGATCCATTTTCTGAGCTCAAGACCTGTCTTCTCAACTGCAAACTGGAAATCACCTTGTTTGGCATTCCAAATTCAACATGACCAAAATGAAATTTATTAAGATTTCTCTTAAAACTTCACTTACTCCTATTTCTGGCTGTGACATCACTATTCATCCTGTCTCCCACATTAATAACCTAGATATTACCTTTGCTTCTTTTCTCTGCATCACCTTTCTTAGCTGATCAGTTAACATAGCATCTCTCAAGGACATATCTTATTCTGTGCCCATTGAAGTCATTCTAATACAGGCCTTAATTATCATCTGCCTGAACTTTTGCAATAGCCTCATTTAAAATCATCTACACCCATTCAGTTCTCCTCCAATCCATTATTCACACTATTGATATAATATTCTTTTTTATGCACAGTGTAGTTATGTATGTATATATTTTAATGTCTCTTGGCTCCATATTGTCTAAAATAAAGTTCAAACTCCCCTATATGGCACTGAAAGTTTTTGACAATTTGACTACAATTCACATTTTCAACCTTAATTCACATTACTGCCTACTTCACAGTCTGTATTATAACCAAACTAGATAGTCCCTCCCTTTTGAAAACTCACTGTTTCATTCCTTCCTGTATTTTTTTTTACATCTTTTTTATGCCTTCTTCCTCTATATCCTTTTGTTTGTTAAATTCCTCTCTTTAAATTCTAATTCATATAACACTTCTTTTCAAAAGTGTTTCCTAATCCTCCAATCAATAATGAACTTCCTCATTCTTTTTTTCTTTAAATTTCAAATGACAATACATTTTATACCACTATGATGCACTGTTCACTTAAGATTTGTTGTTATAAATATCTGTGCTGCTATCTTATTTCAGTCCTTCAGACAATCCATGAGTATTAATTAAGTGCTTATTATGTGCCAGAAAGTATACTAGAGATATAAACAATAATGATGACCTACCTTTGATAGCTGGAGTCATCAGGAAAGGTCTCATGTAGGAATTGACAATTGAATTGAACTTACAAAATATATAGTTTTTCTAAGATGCAAAGGTGATTAAAGAGTTGGGGACAGAATATACACAGAATCTGAGATGAAAGATGGAATGTTGTGCTTGAGGAATAACAAGTAGTCCACTTTGGTTCTATAAGTAAAAGGGATTTATATGCCTTAATTTTGAAAAAAAAAATAGGTTGGAGAATTAGAATATGAAGGCTTTTATTTAACATGATAAATAAAAGAAGATAAAGCAGAAGAAACACTTATATTTTATCCCAGAACCAAAGAAGAAGAAGAAAAAGAAGACATGAGTACTTTTTTTTAATTAAAGCTTTTTATTTGTATAACATATGTATGGGTAGTTCCCCAGTATTGATCTTCACAAAGCTTTCCATTACAAATTTTACCCCCAGTCCCCTCACCTCCTCTAGATGGCAGGAAGTCCACTACATGTTAATAATGTTGAAGTACTTGACAAGTTGTGCAAGAAAAATTCTATCTACAAGAAAAAAAAGAAAATCAGAGAAAGGAAACACAATGCAAGCAAATCTCAATAGAGAGCATGAAAATGTTATGTTGTGGTCCATATTTCATATCCCTCTCTCTGGGTGTATATGGCTCTCTTCACCAAACAATTGGAACTGGTTTGAGACAATTCTTTGTTGCAGCTAGCCATGTCCATCAGAATTGATCATCATGTAATATTGTTGTTGCTGTGTATAATGATCTCCTGGTTCTGCTCGTTTCACTCAGCATCAGTTCATGCAAGTCTCTCCAGGCCTCTCTGAAATCATCTTGCTGGTCGTTTCTTACACAGCAATAATATTCCATAACATTCATATACCATAATTTATTCAGCCACTCTCCAATTGATGGGCATCCCTTCAGTTTCCAGTTTCTAGCCACTACAAAAAGGGCTGCCACAAACATTCTTGCACATGTGGGTCCCTTTCCCTCCTCTAAGATCTCTTTGGGATATAGGCCCAACAGAAACACTGCTGGGTCAAAGGGTATACACAGTTTGATAACTTTTTGAGCATAACTCCAAATTACTCTCCAGAATGGTTGGATCCGTTCACAGTTCCACCAACAATGTATTAGTTTTCCACTTTCCCACATCCCCTCCAACATTCATTGTTATCTTTTCCTGTCATTTTAGCCAATCTGACAGGTGTGTAGTGGTACCTCAGAGTTGTCCCAATTTGCATTTCTCTGATCAATAGTGATTTGGAGCAACTTTTCATATGACTAGAGATGGTTTTAATTTCATCATCTGAAAATTGTTCATATTCCTTGACCACTTATCTATTGAAGAGTGGCTTGAATTCTTATATATATGAGACAATTCTCTATATATTTTAGAAATGAGGCCTTTATCAGAACCATTAAATGTAAAGATGATTTCCTAATTTGATGCTTCCCTCCTAATTTGGTCTGCATTAGTTTTATTTGTACAGAAAATTTTAATTTAATATAATCAAAATTATCTATCTGGTGTTCAATTAGGAGTTCCAGATCTTCTTTGGACATAAATTTATTCCATCTCCACAGGTCTGAGAGGTAAACTATCCTATGTTCCTCTAATTTGCTTACAATATCACTCTTTATATCTAGATCATGAACACATTTAGATCTTATCTTGGTATGTGGTGTTAGGTATGGGTCAAGCCCTAATTTCTTCCACACTAGTTTCCAATTTTCCCAGCAGTTTTTGCCAAATACTGAGTGAGTACTTATCCCAAAAGCTGCGGTCTTTGGGTCTATCAAACACTAAATTGTTAAAGTTATTGCCTAGATTATCCTGATAACCTATCCTATGCCACTGATTGACTGCTCTATTTCTTAGCTAGTACCAAATGGTTTTGATGACCGCTGCTTTATAATATAGTTTTAGATCTAGTACCTCAAAGCCACCTTCATTTGCCTTTTTTTTTTCATTAATCCCCTTGAAATCCTTGACCTTTTGTTCTTCCAAATGAACTTTGCTACTATTTCTTCTAGATCTGTAAAATAATTTCTTGGGAGTTTGGTATGGCACTAAAGAAGTAGATTAGTTTGGGTAGTATTGTCATTTTAATTATATTAGCTCTGCCTATCCATGAGCACTTAAAAGTTTTTCCAATTGACTAGGTCTGATTTTATTTGTGTGGAAAGTGTTTTGTAGTTTAGTTAATATAGTTTCTGACTTTTCCTTGGCAGATAGATTCCCAAATATTTTATACTATCAACCGTTATTTGGAATGGAATTTCTTTTTGTATCTCTTGCTGCTGAATTTTGTCGGTAATATATAAAAATGCTGATGATTTATGTGGATTAATTTTGAATCCTGCAACTTTGCTAAAGTTGTGAATTGTTTCTAGTAGTTTTTTAGTTGAGTCTCTAGGGTTCTCTAAATATACCATCATGTCATCTGCAAAGAGTGATAATTTGGTTTCTTCATTACCTATTCTAATTCCTTTTATCTCTTTTTCTTCTCTTATTGCCAAAGCTAACATTTTTAATACAATATTAAATAGTAATGGTAACAGGGGCAGCCTTGTTTCACTCCTGATCTTATTGGGAATGGTTTTAGTTTGTCTCCATTACATATGATGCTTGCTGATGCTTTTAAATAGATGCTACTGATCATTATAAAGAAAAGCCCTTTTATTCCTATACTCTCTAGTGTTTTTAATAGGAAAGGGTGTTGGATTTTTTCAAATGCTTTTTCTGCATCTATTGAGATAATCATATGATTTTTGTTAGTTTGGTTATTAGTATAATTAATTATGGTGATAGTTTTCCTAATATTGAACCAGCCCTGCATCCCTGGTATAAATCCTACTTGGTCGACATGAGTACTTTTGAATAAAAATCACATGGTGAGACATGCAGCTATGTGGAGATAAGATTGGAGAAAGGAAAAACTTCAGGCAGAGAGACAAAATAGGAGGCTACTACAGGTGCCCAGGAGATAAGTGATGGGGATTTGAACTAGGATGGTGTCCATGTTAGTGGGAAGAAGAGGGTGGATGTGAAAGATGTTATAGAGGGAGAATTGAACAGACTTGGTAATTCTTTGATTATGTTGGTGTGAAGGAAGACAAAGAGTTGATGACTGGGGTTGTGAATTTGGAAGGCTGAAAGGTGGTAGTGCTCCTGTCAACAACTGAGAAATTAGGGAATGGCTTGGAATGGAGGAGAAAGATGAGTTCTTGTCTAGACATTTTAGATTTGAGATGTTTGTAGTATTTAGGTTTGGAAATGTCCAAAGGCAAGTTGGTGATGTGGGACTTGTCATCAGTTTAGAAAGGATAATCAAACCCAAGGAAAATTCATGAATTCACCAAGAGTGAGCATATAGAATAGGAAAAGGAGTCTGGACAAAATCTCTTGGATTTTAAATTATTTGGTGTCATTTCTCATGTCACTGGTTGTATTTTAAAATACCAAATGAATGTTTAGGAAAAAGAGGTTTAAATTTCATTTTCCTGACATTTAAATAGAATATATTCAGTAAATAATAACAATTATATAATTTCAATTCAATCCTTAAAAATACTTAGCAAGTATATGTGTCTAGTACTGTACTAGGTACTCTGGGGATATACACACATATAAGACATGTTACCCTCTTGTCAGGGAGTGTACAATCTCATTGGAGAAACAAGACATATACTTGAAACTTTTAAACACTATTACAAGGCAGTATATGATTAAGTGCCAAAATGAGTGATGTAGACAGTGAATGTTAGAAGAGGCAGTCTCAGAAAATGAAATAGTAATGATTTTTTTTCATTTTCATTTTCCATCTGGACTCTGGCTTCACCTGTGCCTGTCAGACTGAGCCACAGACAGTGGGAGATCTGGAATGCAGGGCTGAAAGCCAGGACTGGAATAGCCAAGGTGAAGGTCAAGGACAAGGCACAGAATCAAACTATGTAGACAATTGGGAATCAGGCAGGATGTAGGAAGCTGGTAGTCAAAGGCAGAACAGAAGGTCTAAGCTGAGCCACTATTCAGGAGCCAGGGAGCATGAAGAAGCCAGTGGCCCAAAACAGATCAGAAAGGTTAAAGCTGAGCATGTTGTCAGGACACAAGAAAACAGACAGTCTGTTAGTGACAAGAGGACCTTGAAAGTAAGATGGAGACTGCTTCGGACCAGAAGTCTATTGTATTCATTCTGCTACTGGGAAACAATGCCTGGTTTCCTGGGATCAACCTACAGTCATCCTAATACCTATAACTGCCAGGACTCTGGGTCTCTAACAAGCAGACTTAGAAAAGGCATGATTTAAAAGGCTTCAAAGAGAGAGTTATCACTGATCTCTTGACATAGATTCAACATAACCAGACCCTTAGGTAGGTTTGCCCAAAATGTTCCTGCTTTCATCTTCTTGATGCAAGAAGCCAAGGCATGGAAAAACTGACAGATGTTCTATGAGGGCCAATGACAACAGCTGCCCCCTACCTCCATTGTTCTGTTGTAGAACACTCTTGCAATAAAATTTCATGTCACACTTAGAGAATCCTGATAGGATCTTTGACTATCATTGATGTGAAAAGCTTTAGATGGCAACTATTTTATCCAGGATGCAGTTGCATTATAAAAGATAGAGCAGAGTAGTGCTAAGAACATCAGATTTAGAATGAGAAGATATGACTTCTGATTGTTACTTCTTAATTGTGTGATCTTAGGTAAATCCTGAGTTCTCTGGTTCTTCACAGTAAAATGAGGCAATTGAACTAGATGCTTCCTATAGTCTTCTCCAGCTATGTACACACACACACACACACACACACACACACACACACACATCTAGAGTTTAGGGTTGCTTTAAAGACTGGGCTTGAGTGAGGGGAAAGTAAACATTTATTAAGTGTGCTAGGTACTGTGCTAAGGACATTACAAATATCTCATTTGATGCTCACAATAGTCTTGGGAGAAAGGAGCTTTTATATCCCCATTTTATTTATTTATTATTTTTTATTAAAGCTTTTTATTTACAGAACATATGAGTAATTTTTCAACAGTGGCCTTTGCAAAACTTTCTGTTCCAAATTTTTCCCTCCTTATCCCCCACTTTCTCCCCTAGATGGCAGGTAGTCTAATACATGTTAAATATGTTAAAATATATGGTAAATCTAATAGATGCATAAATATCTATACAGTTATCTTGTAGCACAAGAAAAATCAGATCTAGAAAGAGAAAGAAAAAGAAAAAAAAAACCTAAGAAGGGGAAAAAAGCAAGCAAACATCAACAGAAAGCACATATCCTCATTTTATAATTAACAAAAATGTGGGAGAAAGAAACTAAGTGAATCACCCAGCATCACACAGTTCATTCAGTAAACATTTATTAAGTATTTACTATGTCCTAGTAACTAGAAAGTGAAGTTGGAACTGAACTCGGGTCTTTCTGACTTTGACTCCAGAACTCTACTACTGCATCATCTAATTGCTTTCAAGGGAAGTATTATAGGAGTGAGTCATTCTTCTAAAAAGATAATGAAGAAATACATTGCCTCACTAGGGCAGTGAATAATGAATTGACAGTACCTCTGTTTTTCCTGTTTCAGGTTCTAATGCCATTGATGATTTTTAAAATATGTTGAAATACTTCATGTATTTAATATTCTTCTAACTCAAAGTTCTCCATTGTATCCTGAGCCATCTCTAGAAATTTTGACTTTTGTCTTGCCATTAGACTTTTTTTCAATAGTATTTTATTTTTCCAAATACATGCAAAAGATAGTTTTCAAAATTCACCTTTGCAAAACCTTGTGTTCCAAATTTTTCTTCTCACTCCTCTCCAAGAAGCAATTCAATATATGTTAAAACATGTGCAATTTGTCTAAACATATTTTTATATTCATCATGTTGTGCAAAAAAAAATCAGATCAAAAAAAGAAAAAAATATAAGAAAGAAAAAAAAGAAGCAAACAAACAGCAACAACCACAAGATGAAAATACTATGCTTCGATCTGCATTCATTTTCCCTAGTTTTCTCTCTGGATGCAGATGGCTCTTTCCACCCCCAATTTATTGGAATTATCTTGGATCACCTTATTATTGAAAAGAGCCAAGTCCATCACAATTGATCATCACATAATCTTGTTGTTACTATGTACAATGTTCTCTTGGTTCTGTTTGCTTTACTCAGTATCAATTCATGTAAGTCTTCCCAGCTTGTCATCAGACTTTGATGGCAGAGAAAATGAAACTGATGACTTTGTGCAAATTCACCACACTTAAAGTTCAGTTCCTGTACAAGTCAAAACATCACCTTGTGATATCACAGGTCTGAAGGATGAATAGCACCATTCCTCGAACTATTGGAAAACAAGTGTAACAATAACAGCTCATTTAAAAAATTGCATTTTAAGCTTTTCAATTAGTTTTCCTTTTTATGTCATATATGACATATATGATTACACAAATGATGATCTCATTTTAAAGATGAGAAAATTGAGACACTGAGAAGTTAAGTTCATTGCCTCAGATTACATAGCTGTTGGGTGGGGGGGGGAGAAGAGGGGAAGGCGGAGAGAATGGATTCAAGTCTTCTGACTCCAAAGCTAGCAGCACACTGTACTATATCACATTGTTCATTGGTAATGATTTGCTCAAATAAATTATATTTTATTTATTAACTTAGTATTAAGATAATATAAAAGGAATGGACCTTTCACAAGAATAAATGAATGTCAGAGCTTTTTAAAAAAGATAGTCTGTGTCATTGGTTCTGATGTCCTTTCGATGTACCATTTGTGAACTTAGAATAATAAGATGAGAAATGGACCACAAGAAGAAGGGGAGTTAAGGAAACAACAGGAAAAATGTAAATTCCAGCTTAGCCACAAAAAGACTGTTCTAACTCATGTATGTTGAATCACAGCTACCATGAGTCACACATAAAGATTTCCTTTACAAGGAAATGCCTTTACAAAGGAATTCTACATAATTGAAGAATGAAGCGGAGATAACTAAAACCAAGTAAGGTTACAGGCTAAACCAGAACTGCTGGCATAATGTGTACTTCAGTTGGCACAAAGAAATCCCTTTGCATCTCTATTTAAAAACTTTGCTTTTTAGATTTAAGATACATATTTTAAATGTTCTAGAAAAAAGAGGAATATTCTCTTTATAAGAGAAAAGTTAATGTTTAGAGCTGACTAATGCTGGCGATGCTGGAAGCCTGCTAGGACCATTAATGAGACCAATTATATATAGATATAAATTAATCATTAAACTCCCAGCAGCTAAAACCTGATGAGGAAGGGAGAGGCTATCCCACATGATGTGGGGCAGAATTACTTTTAATTGGAAAAAAATATATTCTGGGAATTCGTGCTGCTTCTACAGGCATGATATTTCTCTTTTTGGCTTTTGCCAAGCTTCATTGGAAGGAAATAGAAACAGTAGAAAGATCATTGGACCTTAGAGTCAGGAGATCTCTGTTTTAGTCATGACTCTGCTTACTAATTAACTGTATGAACTTGGGCAAGTCCTTTAATTTCTATAGACTTCAGCTTCAGTATCTATAAAATAAAGGGTTAAGGCAAAATGATCTCTTATATAGCTATGTCATTTTAGGGTTAGGCCTGGCTTTTTCTTTGGAGAGAAAAGAAAACTCTCAAGAGAATTCTTTAAGTGTCAATGCACTTTCTTTAAATTCTTTAAATGTCAATGAGATAGGCTAAAATCACAACTATGAAGGCATTTTAATCCCAAGAATTTCAAAAATGATGTAGAAGCCCACAAAAATCAAATAAGTAAGAGTAAGAGAGCAGAAATGTTGGAGAAAGAGCACCAGGGATTCTGAGCTTATTACCAGTTTTTCCAGCTATGTCAATTTAGGAAGGAAAATAGATTCTTGAGACTATAAATTAGTGAGCTTGACTTGGATTCCTGGCAAAATCCTAGAACTAAGATTTCAAGGGAGAGCTAGTGAATATTAATAAAGAGAAGTAGTAATAACTAAGATTTGTTCATTAAAAATCTCATTTTACTTTATATTAGATTACAGAACTGATACATCAGAATAGTGCCTTAAACACAGTACTTCAGCAAACAAATTTGACAAAGCCTATCATGTTATTCTTCTGGAATAAGATAGAAAGATGTGAACTAGTGATGAGAGCAGATAAATAGATTTGGAACTGGTTGAATGTCTGGACACAAAGAATGATGATTAATGGATAGATAATAACTTTGAAGGAGGTCCAGAATAGTTTGCCACATGAATCTGTCTTGGTTTATGTTCAACATTTTTATCAGTGGTTTGAATAAAGAAAGCAGTGACACAGCTATTGCATTTTGAAGATGACAAAATCTAGACACAAAAAGATCATGTAAGATTGGAACAATGGGCCATCTCTGATGAAATGAAATTTAATAGTGATGAAATCCTACACATGGGTTCCAAAATAGATTTGTACACATATTTTATATATCTATATACCTGGGGTCATGTAAAAAATTCTCAAGAGAAATGGGATCATTTAAGAGACTCTGGTTTAGAGGACGAAAAGTCAATAAGACTTGATAAGGTGATATGATAGTCACAGGTTGGTGTGAATGTAGAAACATAATCTCCAGAGAAACTGATATTTTATTTCTCTATTTTTCCCTGGTTAGTTCACAGCATGAATACTGTGATCATTTCTGGGTTTCATATATAGAGGAATATTAGTGGTTGTTCTTCCTCAAGATAATGTCTTCAAGTCAAACTTGAGTTCAAAATTTACCTCAGACACTTAGGAACTGTGACCTCTATATATCTCAGTTTCTTCAACAAGTTTTTTTTCAACAAACAAATGCTTGCTGAAATGAACTGCTGTCTCCATGGAAATCTATAAAGGTAAGAGATTTCAGGGGTTTATATTTGGGAATGAAAGCTGAGGTATGGAACTGTTGACAAATCATTCTTGACAGGACTCAGACATGCCAAAAAAGATTCAAGGTTAGATCAATGTATTCTAATCAAACTGAATACAAAAATAGTACTGTCATAAAACAAGCAATCAGTTCAACATCATTGAGTCAGTCACCTAATTGCATTTAAATATTTCCTTTTTCTTTAAATCTTGCTCTAATTTGAAAATGATATAGAACAATTGGCTTCAAAGTTATTTACATTTAGTTGTTTTAATAACTAAATAAAATAACTTTTTTGGGGGGAGGAGAAGGTATGTTTTTATTGGAAAGGTATTCACTCAGCTAACCATGACTGTGAAATCTAGCTATTTTCATAGTGCAGTTAGTCATAAAGCAACTATTCCTGTCTGTCTGGTAGTATTAATGCCTGGTAGTAGCTTATCTGAATATCCTAGATGGAAAGATTGATCTCCAGAGTGTTAACCTTGAATGTCCAAACTTATAAACTTATGGGCACCATTACAGTTGGCTAGACTTCAATAGTAATGATGCTAAGGTTACGGACTCAATCTTTCTGTGACCTTTTTATGTTTTCCTTTGCCCATAAAAGGCATTTTTAACTTAGGACAATTATGGAGCAGATTCATGCCATTGGTTATAAAGAGAACAAGTTGAAAATGTGTGAATGGATCAATCCACAAAACCCATTACTATTCCAAAAAAAATTTCACCAAACTTAATGCCCTTTGGTTGGGTGGTTTAATAATACCATCTTCCTTTAGGAAAAGGAACATTCCTGTCATCTTTATTCTGCCAGTGTTATTATAAAATTCATTCTATGGCTTACTACCCCGAACATGAAAGGATGGTAATCTACTAAAGTATGTTAGATGTGCTTTAGAAAAAAAAATAGGGCAATAACATGACAGATTTTGTTCTCTCTTCAAGTTTTTAGTTTAATTTATTTAAGTTTGTACACTTTATAAAATTGAGAAAAACATCATCTGGATAATAATCTGCACAGACAAATAAAGAATCTAGGAATTGGACCTAGTCAGTTGAGAATAATAATGTAGAAATGTGACAGAGGGGTGTTTACTTCTGGTTACAATCATCACATTTGATTAATATCAATTGAACATTCTGAACTAAATAAAGAGCTGAGGTCAGATAATGTCTTCAAGTCTTTCATGCTGTGTAGTAGAATAATATTCATAAATTTGTCAAAACAGACAACTAAAAGAAAATATTCTCTAAGATAGCAAAATATGAAATTGTATGAAAACACATGGACTACTTTCTCCTAATGTACAAGTACACTTAAAATATTAATTTTTTCCAAGACTCTGACATGCCATTTTAATCTATAATTAACAATATGAATACTAAGACTGAACTCTGAGTGAGAAAGACAAGTGTTCAATCCTTGTCTTTGACAAATATTGGCAGTGGGACCATAGATAAGTCACTTAAACTCTCAATGTGTCAGATAATTGCATAAGACTAAGTTACAAACAGTTTTCCTTCTGAATTCAGTTGTACCAAATCTGGTATGAATAAACTTTAATAAGTGTTTGTTGATTGATTAAACAATCAATCTTCTCTAGGAGTTTCCTATAATAGGCATCAAATTAATCTTTTAAAAGTGAAGTCTGGCATGTCACCTCACAATTCAATAAATTTCAATGCCTAACTATCATCTCCAGGATCAAACATAAAATCAACTGTTTCCCTTTTAAAGACCTTCATAATCTGCCCCCTTTCCTCCCTTTCCGGTCTTATAACTTTTCTTCAGATACTCTTTAATCCAGTGGCACTGGCCTCCTTATTGTTCAATGCTGGGTATTTTCACAGGCTGTCACTCAAATTCTTTCCCTTTTTATTTCTTCTTATTCCCTCTTACTTTCTCTGATTTGTTTCAAATCTCAGCTGAAGTTCTACCTTTTTCAAGAAACCTTTTCCAGTTTTTCTCAATGCTAGTGTCTTCCCACTATTCATTATTTTTAATTTAGTCTATATGTATCTTGTTCATATGTAGTTGTTTCCATGTTGTCTCCAACATTAGATCACGAGATACTTGTACACAAGGACTTTTTTGTCTTTCTTGGAATATACAACTTTTTACGTAGCACCTGTGACATATATGGGCTTATATAGAGGTTTAATAAATACATATTTACTGACTGAAATTATAGGTTTGGATATTATAGATACATGTGTAATATATATAGATATACCTATTACATGTAGCTATAGGAATAGATATAACAGACAGCATATCATAATGAATACAGAGTTAACTGCCAAGTCAAAAAAGTCACACTTCAGATATATAATGGCTGCATGATTCTGGGTGAATCACTTAATCTCTCAAAGCCCTAAGCAAATCTCTAAGATTTTAAATTGTAAATTAGGTTTCAATTTGTATAAGTATAGAGTATTTTTCAGAAGTTATTCCCTACACAGATCTAGTCAAATTCTCTCTCTCTGTATATATGTATATGTATATGTATGTATGCACACACATGTAAATTATTGGTATGTTGTTTTATTTGTCCATGCATGTTATGCATGTCCTACATGGATCTGTCTAAATGTGGCATGCAGGGAGTCAAGAATAGACATCTCTAGCATCTTCTTCCCACACCCTTTTCTAAAGGAGATTTTTGATTCTTGCCAGGAAAAGAAGCAAAGAGTTGGGGGCCAGAATTATATCCATCTGCTTCCTTAAATATTGTTAGTTTGGAGAAAATAGTCTTTAGGTTCAAACTACAATGCTTATTGCTATTTTTAATAAAAACAGAGAATTCCAAGTGATATATCCAAAGTTTGACTTCCTTCCCACTAAATGCCAGTTCCACAATGGGCACCCACAACAAACATGAAATAAACCAATTGATTAAATCCATGAGCAAAACAGAAATCAGAGAACCTATAGATATGAGAATATAAACAAAAAAAAATACAGAGTAAATGAGCTATCCCATTAAGAGCAAGATGATTCAGCTCAACTAAGAAATAGGGTCTTAGTTCTCACCCAGGGGGAAATTCCTCTAACTTTCTAGTGTGGTAGTGGGGGAATGGGAGCATGATTGAATTTCTACACACTGGCTTCTTCCCAGTATCGGTGTCCCTTCAGTTGTCTGAAGAGAAGCAGGAATTGTGTATTTTCTCTCTTGAAGTGGGAAGCTCCTTAACTGCTTTCATCAACTTCATCTCTCACAAGCATAAGGCATTCAGTAATTAATCAGTTTCCACCAATGGAAGGCCCTTTGAGTCAAGGGTTACACATGTATGCATATACAAGCACACATACATATATACACATAAATATGTTTATATAGAGGCATAGACATGCTTACGCATACATGCAAACACTGAGGCATTCATTACTTATCCAGTTCTTCTCTCCCCACCCCCTCTCCCCCTCCCCCCCCCAGGCTCCCCACCATTAACTCAATGAGCTGGTATGGAGGAAAATGCATTGGATTCTGAATCAGAGATTTCAGGTACAGAATCTGACTTTCTGTATATTTAACTTGGGACGTAGAATGACACAGTGGAAAAATAACACTATTGATTTTGGAGCCCAACTATCTGGGTTTGAATTTAGGCTCTTCCATTTATTGCCTTTGTGATCATGGTCCAAATGATCAATTACCATAGAAACCATTCAGCTTTAGATCCCATGATCCCTGTGTCTCAGCATCAGTATGAAAGGAAAGGGATGACCTCTACATGTAACCAAATTAATTTTGCTTCAAAAAAGGTTATGCCCATGTTTCATTAGTTTTCCAGAGTCTTCTAAGAGACTACTAGCTCAGGTAGCATTATTTTCCTACTGATTCAGGGAATTTACTAAAGATAAAAACTCTTTACACTTTAATGACTATACTTGGTCATTGAACCTTTTCCAAAATTCTGACTCCAATCTACCATTTGAGTATAAAATCTTCCAAAATAGGGAGTGGATTAAGTTTGTACAACCTACTTCTAATAGCATATTAGGTATAATAGCTTGTATACCCGGGGCCATTTTGATGCAATATATACATTTAAAAATTTTGATTTAATTTAATTTAAAGAATTTAGTGTTTGAATTCAATTTTCAATTTTTAGTATTATATAATTATACATTATCATAAAGTCCTGAACATATTCCTTGCTCTATGCTTCTTGCAAACGAAGGAAAAATAAACATTGCACATTTCAAATAATGGTGAGGAATCTTGGAGTTAAATTTTTTCTTGTCTATTAATATTGCATTATTCTTATCTTTTTTTCCTCCAGTCCAACACAACCTGTGAGGCTGACATGGTTGTTACTTTAAATTGCTTCTTAGCAACTCTTGCTCTAAGTCTTGCCCTATCTATTAAAAATCTTAATGAGGAGGATTACAAACCTTCTTGGTAAAGATAAGCAGCATAAATGTTTCTATTAAAATGGATCAGCAAAAATGGGATTTGGAGCTGGGCTTACACCTGTCAGCAGGACATGAAATGGGTGTTGTTTATTTTCCTTTTTTTTTTTTTTTTTTTCTTTCTCTCTTAAGGACAAACTTGCTATTTGCCTGTGATTCAGGAGACCTCAATTTTGGTCCTCCTTCAGGCACTTAACTAACTGTATTGCATAATCACATGCAAGACACTTTAGTCCTCAGAGAGTCAATGTCCTCATCAGTGAAATGAGGACAATAAAATTCACACCACCCACTTCATGGGGGTGTGGTGAGGAAAATGCTTTGCAGGCTATTAAAAGGCTATGTTCCATCATTCATCAGAGAGGGAATTGTATTCATTATAGCAAACGACCATCTTTGACTTAGTAGACAGTCTCAGAAAGTTGCCTTAGACTTAGAAAGGTAAATAGACTTTACATTGGTTATGCAGTTAATAATATCCAAGGTAGGATTCTATTCCAAGTTTTCTTGACTCCAAGGTACTATCTTCAGTAGTCCAGTATGCTTCTCTAAGGAAACTATATGAAAAAATTTTAGGGTGTGACATTTATATTTGCTTACGTTTGTGCTCCTAGAAAATAAAAAGGAGACCTACAATAGATATTTGTAGATTTTGTAGAAGTAGCATATACATTGCTCATTTGTTATAAAATAAGGAAGTTTAGTCATCAACCTGGCACTGGTAGGTGTCATCATATCCTCTTATAAAGGGCTTGATTAGACTGTTCTAATTTTGCTTCCAGCTTCCTTTGATTGCTTTCTGAGAAGATAATTTTTTAAACATTGATATAATGATGCAATAGAAAGATCATTTTTGGTGGCATCAGGATACTTGTTTCTAATCTTGGTTTTGCCACTTATACAACTGAGAACTTCACAAAATCAAGACCTCTATAAATTTGTTTCCTTATCTGTAAAACTGGTATGTTAATGTATGCCCAATTTACCTCTTGGAAATATTATGAGCTAGCAACTTCGATATATTATAAAAATGTGACTTGTTATGAGAATCTTCCAAATCTTTGAAATGTTTCTCCAGCAACCTTATAGAATGGTGTGTCATGAGCCCCTTTAGCAGACTGGTGAAGTCTATGAATCCCTTCTCATAATAATGGTTTTAAATAAATAAAATAAAATACATAAGATTACAAAGGAAATAATTTTATTGAAATTAAATTATCAAAATAAGATATTTTTAAAAGTTCACAGTCCCCAGGTTAAGGGGGTATTGGCAGAGAGATGATTCTTTTCATGACTCTGTGGACACATTTGGGGGTGATATGAAGATAGACTTCAGATCACAATCAATTTTGTAGAAGGTATTGCAATTGACCATGATCAATTTATCTATCTATCTACCAATCAATCAGGAGATATTAATGGAACATCTACTTTGCATTCTGTGAAGAATTAAGAACTGTGAGAGATATTGATGAATGTCTCAAAAGTAATTTCATTTTTAAGCTTTAATAACTTTAGAAATACAAATGTTACAAACACATAAAAGAACATTTGAAGTTATATTTTAAACATTAGTATGTTTCTGCTTTAAATTCAAAATAAATACTGTCTTATGCTATACATTTCTCTGGTCAATTCTTAAATTTTGTAAAAAGTTTTATTAACAGATATTCAGTGAGAGAAAGGATTGCCTTTGTGATTCTGTTTTTTAAAGTCATTCAGAGAATAAGGTTTTGGTCACATGTGATCATTTTGACATGGCAGAACAAGAAAAATCTAATGGAGATATTTCAGGTGATTAAAATGATCTACCAAGAGGATCTCTTCTACCAATCCACTTGCCTAAGGAAATGTCACCCAGAAACTATTGCTCACACAATGCATAACAAGGTACCTAGTCTTGTTAAAACTAAAATGAAAAGGATGTTATTTAAGATACACAAAACTAAATAAGTGTAAATATTTAAATAAATTTTAAAATAATGCTTTTGTTAGTTTGTAGCATGCATATACCTGAAATTATTAATGCTTAAACTATACCAAGAATTTGGGGACAAGACATTTATACACAATAAGGATACAATGTGGAATGGGAGAATTGGTACTGCCTTAGAGTTAGAAAAGCTTAGTTCAAGTCCCAACTCTGATGCTTAAGATTTGTAGGATGATGAATAATTCACTTAGCCACTTTAAGCCTCAATTTTCTCCTCTGTAAAAAGATGGGATTGGACGATATAACTTTGAAGGTTTTGTCTAGCTCTGAACCCATTCCTCTAATATGTATAAAGTCCTTTGCAAACATTAAAGAACTCTATAGTATCAACCATTATTGCAGTTGTTGATTGAGTTTTAAAATATATATATTTCTTCTGTAAAGCCTACTGCAAGTAGGCTTTTACTTCTTCAAAGAAGTCTTCTTTAAGGTTCCTCCACTAAAATCTTTGAGAATTCCTATTGTCCTAATAATGTTTAATGTTTGATTATGTTTTCTTTTATTGTTCTTTGATTTAAAAAAAATCATGTTAGTTTTTCCTCCCTGTAAATACTTTAAGTTCTCTGGAAACAGGGAATGGCAAAATGCAATATACTGTGGTAGAAAGAACAGGAGACATGGGTGTAAGAGATCTTGGCTTGAATCCTAGTTCTGAAGCTTAAATCTCCGTTTTTTTGTTTGTTTGTTTTTCATCTTTAAAGGAGGAGTAATACATTTTGCAACTCTTCTCTTATAGAGTTCTGATGAAATAACTTTTTTACAAGTCCCAAAAGAATTTTCTAACTTTTCTGGGCTAATCTCCCAATTTACACTAGAACTTGCCAATCATTTCCTTAACCAGTAGCTGCCAGAGGTGGTTTCTAGGGCTAATTCTGTGTGTTTGAACTCCAAATGCTGTCGCATCTGAACCCCACCCTGGTATGCTTCCCAGTAACAGTCAGTGCACCCAAGTGGTTCTTAGCAAAAACATTTATTAAGATGGAATAGTATAAACCATCATTATAAATCATCTCTCCTATAAACCTGGGAATGTGTTGTTCTACAAATCCAGTGTTTTTGGGAAGAGTAAGCTTACATTTAAAGAATTTGGCAGTAATAAAATACAAGCACAAGATACATGTATGACAAAAACAATTCATGATTCCCTGGACTCTAGAACCTAGATGACTTTTTTCTTCCTCTTTAATAGATTTCTACTGTTCCAAAGGCCTTTAGAGTAATCATTTTATCCAACCCCTTTATTTTTACAGTTGAAGAAATTGAGACCCAGAAATCATCTAGCTAGTAGGTGAAAGAATAGGATTAGAGTTCAATTCTTTTACTTCTAAATTTAGCACCATGTTTATGACAACACTTTACCCCCTTTCATTTAAGGCTAAACAATATTTTCTAATAATCTCCAATATTCCAAGACATTTATCATCTCATCAATGTGATATTCTCTTTGTTGGGCAAATCACAATTCATGCCTACCCTTCCTATCTGACTAATCCACGTCTTCCAAAAAAAATTGGATTATATTCTTTATTATTCATATTCTCCTTACATTGAATATCATAGGAATTGTTCATCAGTTTTCTTTCATTCCTGCTAAATGACTAACTCATCCTTTATTTTTTTCATTTTGGGTATTTCTCTTATGTCATACTTTATGTTACTTCTTAAATAGTGATTTGTTGGAGACAAAGAGACTGTTGGAGACAAAGAGGTCTACCAAACCCCTGCCCCCCAAAAGGAAGTGCATACCAGCAAGAGGTCTAATAAACATCACCAAACCCCTGCCCCCAAAAAAAGTGCATACCAGGAAGCCAGATACGATCAATTATCTCAAGAAAGTTTCAAGTAGGCATCCTGCTTCAGGAAATCACGCATACACCATATCCCTCCCCTTATTCAATTTCCTGACAAATGGTCAACGGATGTTACATCCTTTGTTATATGAAAATTTACTTTGATATACCATGTATAAAAACCCTGTACTGAGCCTCAATAAACGAGCTATTCTGCCCTTATACAGAATGGTCTCCATTCTTTCCTTTCACAGCCCATCCCCAGGTTGAAGCCTCCCCAGCCTTTTTGGCTCACAGGCCGATGCGAGATCTCAGGCACCCTTAGCTCGAGGCCCGCGGGTCGGGTCAGTGATTTTTTTTTTTTCATTTATTCTTTTCTGTTTTTAAAATACTGTCATTTCCCAACAAGTGTTCCATTCTAATCCAGTACTCTTCCTTATAATAATGAAGTATAGTTAAAATCAAGCAAGCTAATGCATTGACTGTAATTCACTGGGGCTACTTTTATGCAAAAAGCATCCTCATGGCACCAAATATTAAGATTACAACTGGAGAAAAAAAATCTGAGTGTTCGTTCTTTTCATTGTGAAACATAAAGATATTTGAAAACAGCTAGGTGGCATAGTGGATATAATGCTAGTCTAGGGTCAGGAAGATTCATCTTCCTGAGTTCAATGCTTACTACCTGTGCAAGCATTCAGTCCTGTTTGTCTCAGTTTTTCCATTTGTAAAATGAGCTGAAGAAGGAAATGGCAAATGACTCCAGTATCTTTGCCAAGAAAACCCCAAATGGAGTCACAAAGAGTCAAATATGACAGAAAATGACTGAACAACAGCAAGATATAAATATTTTTGAGTGTTTGGATTGGTGCTGAGATCACCTACATTAGTAATTTGATTTGGATAGTATTTTGAAGAATATAAACTTGACATCTGTTCCCTATAAAATCTTTGGAAAACATAATGATATCTGTCACTTTGATATCAGCACCACAGATGTACTCTTTGAGTGTGGATTCAGATCTGCCCTGAAGATAAACTGAAATAATTAGGCAAATTCTACATATTTATTAAGAGACCAAATTTACCTTAGAGAAATTTTATTTCTTCCCAAAATTAAATAGCCAGTGTAAAAGAGAGAAGGTAGAAAATCAGACTCTTTAAGACAGAAAATTTGTGATAATCCAATCCTCCATACCAATGATATCATATACCTAAAATGATAACTTCAAAGACACACAACCATCTTATGTTATGAAGTTATCTCATTTGACATAAACATTAGAGAGATATTTAAGAATCTTTACTACGGTATATAATTTGTATATCTTTTAATGTAAGGTATTTATTTTCAAAGTATTCTGACAACCACCCATGTGATTTTGTTTTAATTATTCTCCTTTTCAAAGCAGTTATCAGGCATTGCAAAATTAATGAAGTTTAACCTATCACCTTTTCCTTGGCTTTCTTCCCATAATCCATTTTTTAAAAAATCAGCCAATGTAGCCAAACAAATTTTCTTATATTCTCTAATGTTTTTATTTATTGGAAGGATTAATTAATTTTTGAGATGGTAGTGGTGATTCAAACACATACATATATGGAGGGAGAGAGCTAGAAAGAACACACACACACACACACACACACACACACATATATGAATACATTCACATACAACTAGAACAAAGAAAATTGGCATGCTAGAAAAGTTCTCAGGTTGTCACACTCTTCTACTTTCTCTACTATTACAGAAATATTGAAAACTTTAATTAATTAATTTTTTTTTTGCTGAGACAATTGAGGCTAAGTGACTTGCTCAGGGTCACACAGCTAGGAAGTATTAAGTGTCTGAGATCAAATTTGAACTCAGATCCGTCTAACTGCTCTATCCACTGTGCCACCTAGCTGCTCTAAAAGCTCTTTAATTTAGAAAGCATTCATTTTGAAATAGGAAACCTCAACATTTTATAGAGATAAGATTTTCTTAAGATTTGTCTCAAATTTTCCTTCTATAGCCCCTTCATCTTTGAATTTGAGATATTGAAATATATGTAGTTCTTTCACTAACTGTGTGACCTTGGTCAGGTGTCTTTACTTCTCTTGGCATTAAGCTCTTCATCCTTAAAATGAGGAGGTTAGAATAGAGTGGGCTGGACCAAGAGCCATTCATCTACAAAGTTTTATTATTCTATGAAATTTCACATTAAGTTCCCTCCTTTGCTCTCTTCCTCCCTCTTCCCTTCTCCTCTGCATCTTTCCTTTCCTCCTTGTTTCCTTTCTTCCTTCTTTCCTCTCTCCTTCTTCTCTATCTTCTTACTTTCTTGCTTAAGATACTAGTTATGTGACTCTTAGTGTTATGCCCTGAATTATTATGCTCTGAAAAAAATTATTATAGCTCCCCTCCCTTTTTCCTTGCCATTAGACCTGGGAGAATTGAGTCAAGAAAAATCCTTGGCAAACCATTGAGTCATAAAATCAGGTGCATTTTCCTGATCCTTGCTAAAAATAATTCCTCCTCCTTTTGAATATTTCCCCTTGCCTTGCTGTCTCCTGCACTCAACCTTCTTATCTTGACCCTTATTCTGTCAGGACTAAGTTATGGTCCTTTCCTGAAATTATGGCTTGTCTGCCCACCCAATGTCTTTGACCACCTTATACTCAGGCTTTGTATCCTGTTTAGCTAAAGCCCTATAAGATTGCCTGCCTTAGTTCCTTGCTGTTGAATGCTTTGGACAAGAGTCCCATTATAGCCAGCCAGTCACTTAATTTCTATTTTTTTTTAATTTCCTCATTGACAAAATGGGGATAATAATAGCACATATTCCTGGGGTCGTTGTGAGGATAAAATGACATTTTGAAAACCTTAAAGCACTATGTAAAAGTTAGGTATTATTTTCTCCTATGCCATGTTTCCTATCACTATAAGGCTTATTTACCATATTTTGAAGATGAAGAATCTGAGCCTTGGAGAGGTGACATGATTTGTCCATTTTTATATATCTAGCAAGAGTCAGATCTGAAATTTGAACCCAAATCTTCTGATTCCAAGTCCAGTATTCTTAATTAAACCCACAAAGAGTTGCAGCAAACAGTATTCAAAAGAAAATTGCATTTGGGGATAAGAGACTTGATTTCAAAACTTGGTTTTAATCTCTATTGACTAGAACCTTGGGATAATCTGTCTCTGAGCTTCAGTTTCTTCATCTGTTATATGGGAATAATTTATGCTTACTATATTTGCATCACAGAGTGGGGAGGAAAGTACTTTGTAAATACCAAAGCCATACAAATAGGTGTTATTGAGTCAATCTAGATCTATTATATTCAGGAAAGGTTTGTATCTCCCTCTCCCTGTTTAATATTCTGCCCTCAATAGACCTCTGCCTATTTAAAGGAGACCAAAGTGATGGATGAGCTGACACATCACCAATGTGGATAAGTTGGAGCCAAGGGTATATGGATCAGCAGAACACAATTCATGCAAAGCCCTGGGACATTCCTTCCAGCAGCTTTATTGCCATGTGGCCCATAAAGGAGACTGATTGACCTAAATTGCATCACATTTTTCTGATGAAGAAAAGGAAATCATTTAAGAAAGTTCTCCCAAATTTAAGCCTGCTCCCTATTCAATCACAGAACTCTCAAAGTTTCTTTCTTTCTTTTTTTAAAAGGCTTAGAGAATTTATAGTGAAGACATACTGTAGGCTCCAAACTTGTTACAAAATTTCCTGTCTGGCCTGAGATGGGAAATAGGATTATCCTTATTTCACAGATGGAAAATAGAGGTAAAAAGAGATTAGTTCATTTGACAGAATTGAGAAGGAAGATGTCATGTCCTGGTCACCTGGCACACATTTTATGCACCAGGGCATATGGAAGAGAAAAAGGAGCCAAGTTTAGTAATATCTCATTTGTTGAAGCTTCAATATTTCCTGGACTTCTGGGGACCCAATGGATACAGAGGTAATCATTGCAATTGTTTCTTTTTGACCACTTGGGGACAACAATTCAGGCCAAAATATGACAGGCTGCAGCTGATGTTGCTGCTGTCTTTGAACACTTCTAGGAAAGGACATTTCATAACATTCCTAGGTATTAAAGAAGTCTGTCTCAGCCAACCCCAGCTTGATCTCTCAAACATGAGTTAGTAGTTGGGCATATGTAGCCCTGGGCAGTCATCTTGTCACTTCAAAAAGAGCAGGTGGAAGGACTAAAGAACCCAAGTGGTCTAATAGAGTTGCAACAAAAGATGGCCTGGAATGTATGTTAGGGGAACAATTTGCTACAACTACAATATAGTCAGCCTTGCTCCACCCCCACTCTTGCTAGAGATCTGTTTTCATTAAACAAGATAAAGTACTAGCTGATTAAATGAAGATTACAAAAATTACAGAATAATAGAACTTGAAAATTAGAAGGAATGTCAGTGGTGTACAATTAAAAATCTCACCCTTCAGCATCTCTAATAAGGGATTATTCTTCTCTTGAATAAATACCTCTAGGGATAGGTAGCTCTTTATTTCGTATGCTAACCTACTCCATTATTGGACAGCTCTAAATGTTAAAATGTACTTGACCTGAAATCTACTTCCTTATAACATTTACATATAGTCCCTAAGTATTCCCTATGCAACTCATTTTTCCCCTCTTCAAGATCTTCAAATAGTTGAAGACTACTATCATGAGATTTTGGTGGTGTTAATGCAGTATTCGCCTCAGATCTGGTTCTTTTGTTTCAGAGACAGAATTGTACAGTAGAATGAACCCTGGAGTCAGGAGATCAGGGTTCAAATCTCTCCCCTGTTATTGATTGTATTCCTGGTTTTAAACAAGTCACTTAGCCTCTCTGAACCTCAGTTTTTTTATCTGCAAATCTAAAAAAGTTAAGAGCAGGGAATTCTAAACTTTTTCCATTTGCAATCCTTTTCCCACAAGAAATTTTTTTGTGATCCCAGGTACAGCTATTTCATTCATTCATCACTTTGTTCATTAGTTCATATATATATATGCAAATCAAATATTTACCAAAAATTATAATTCTATAACTATGTCTATAACATTCAGTTATGAGATCCCATATTGATTGTGTTGTGAACCATAGTTTAAGAAGCTGGGAACTAGAGGACCTCTAAAGTTTCTTATGTCTCTCAATCTATGATCCCATATTCCATCAGAGGTTTCCTTAGCTTCTGCATTGTTGAGCATTAAATTAAAAGGCAAAGAACCTGGGGTTTAGTTCCAGTTCCATCATGAATCATTAAAAATTCTTAAAACATTCAGAGCCTCACTTTCCTTCTCTCCAAAATGGGAATAACAGTAATTTTTTTTTCCCTACCTCACAGGGTTGTTGGGAGAAAAGAGCTTTAAAAACCTTAAAGCACTTCTCTAACATGGGCAGTTATTTCTATTATGGACCAGATGGGTCTTTAAAAGTCATATTGTTCAATTGCCTTATTTTGTAGAAAAATAGACCATGGTCCAGAGAGGTGAAGTAATTTATTTGATGTCCCATAGGAAATAAGTAACAGGTTCTAAAATATATAAAGAATTGTGTCAAAGAATACAAGTCATTCCCCAATTTATAAATGGTCAAAGGATATAATCAAATAATTTTCAGATGATGACATTGAAGTCATCTATAATCATACAAAAATATTCTAAATAATTATTGATTAGAGAAATGCAAATTAAAACATCTCTAAGATACTACTTCACACCTCTCAGATTGGCTAAGATGACAGGAAAAGATAATACAAATGTTGGAGGGGATGTAGGAAAACTGTGACACTAATGCATTGTTGATAGAGTTAGAAAATGATCCAACCATTCTGGAGAGCAATTCTGAAACTATGACCAAAGGGCTTATAAAACTGTGTATATCTTTTGATGGTATTACTGAGTCTGAATCCTAAGGAAATCAAAAAAGAGGGGAAAAGATCCACATGTGAAAAAATGTTTGTAGCAGCTCTTTTTGTGGTAGCAAAGAGTGGGAAAATGAGTAGATGCCTATCATTTGGGGAATGGCTGAATGAGTTGTGGTATATGAAGGTAATGGAATATTATTGTTCTACAAAAAATGATGAATAAGCTGATTTTAGAAAGGCCTGGAAAGATTTACATGAACTGATGCTGAGTGAAACAAGAAGAGCCAGGAATACATTATACACAATTACAGCAAGAATGTGTGATGATCAGCTATGAAAGACTTGGCTCTTCTCAGTGGTTTAGTGATCCAAGGCAATCCCAATGAACTCTGAGTAGAAAATGCCATCTTCATTCAGAAAAAGAACTATGGAGACTGGATGTAAATCAACACATGCTATCTTCACTTCTTTTTTTCTGCTTTTTTCCCTTCTATTATTTTCCCCTTTGTTCTGATTTTCCTTTCCCAAGATGATTCATAAAGAAATATATCTTTAAAAAATTAAAATAAATAACAGGGCCATAATTCAAACCAAACTCTTTAACTATCTCCTCCATAGCCTCCCCAGTCTCTTCCCATCCCAGAGAAACATTTTCCTTGGCATGTGTTCTGATTAGCAGTTGCCTTTTTTCAGACTACTTTTTCAGGAAAGGTCCCAGTCATGCTTCCCTTAACTCCCAATTTTCTAGCCATGTCCTCCATAGCTTGAGCACCCACCTTGCTGTCCCCTACCTCTGTTCATGCTATCATGAACCATCATCTAACCAAGTAATTGGTAACTGATATTATGGCTAGATTAGATGTCTCAATCTATTCTCCAATCATCATCCTTCCAAGGAACTTTCCAGACCTCCTCTTTTCATTGCATCATATTGCATGCAAGTAGTTGTATTAAGAAGTTAATGGGAAAATTGGGGTTAAGTGACTTGCCCAGGGTCACACAGCTCGGAAGTGTCTGAGACCACATTTGAACTCAGGTCCTCCTGATTTCAGGGCTGGTGCTCTAACCACTGCGCCACCTAGCTGCCCCGAAAGGATTATTTTTTAAAAACTTTGATGGCAAAGACAAAATGTGAAAATGGCCTTTATGTTTCCTTTATCTCAGAAATCTTATGATGTCCTGTCTCAGAGATCTTATTTTGTCTGTGACTCAAATCATTATGAGATTTCTTAAAATTTCCTCCTCTGTACTCATGTCATAGAAAATAAACCTGATTAAAAACTGGAGCATTTTATTGAGAATTTCTCTACTCCCCAATTCAATCACATATAATAAGGAGCTCATTGATGTACTTGTCTGAAGATTCAGGAAAAAAATATCTTCCTAAGTCATCCAAATGATTACCTCGGTATTGTTGCTGAATAAGACCCACTTTTTTTTTTAGGCCACTAAAGCCATTTATACTTCTCCCTAGATTTCAGAACTGCAATCTTCAATACTGACACTGGCAGGAATTTTAGTTGTAGTGAGGAGATATCTAAGGTATTGAGGTATTGAGAAGCTAGGATATTCCAGGAGAAAAGGGTGGAGAAAAAGATCATGAATTTGAAATTATTGAGAAGCGGGAGAATTATCTGAAAGTCCAAGGATGACAGCAAAGGGCTCTGGGCAGGATGGACTTAATATAAAGGAGAAGAAATAGTTGCTGAGTTATCCTGTAAAAAGGAGTGTCTGAAAGTAACAGTGGAGATTAGGGGTATGCTTTCCCCAACTTTGTGTATTGGAATTATGGTGCAAGATGTATATAGGCTTACAGTAAGTGGTATTAGAGGTATCTTAAGGTAAAAGTTAGGTTTCACTGAGCACGTTAAGATAGAATGTCAGCACGGAATAGTAGATAGGAGCTGAACCTCTCAAAATCGAAGACTTGGGCTCAAATGTCAATTCTAACACAATGACTATGTGACCTTAAAATAAGTCATTTAATCTTTGAATGAAGTATTTGGACTTGATGATTTCTAAGGAAGCTTCTATTCTAGATTTATGATCTTATGAAAGTAAGAGGAAGAGAACTAGGACAAAGGAGAGATCAACAGTACAGTCATATAAGAGTAATTCAATTTTCTAACTTAGAACGAGGGTCATGAAAATCTAGTATCAAGTCAGATGGGCCATCATATTTCACCTTGGTCAGTTTCCTGCTATTTTATGTTCAGAACCATCCTCCAAACCTCTATCACCTCTAACTCCAGGAACAATAAAAACAAAAAACCAGAAATAACCTCTCTCCTCACCCTTTTTGGAAAGGGCACATCAATCAACTGTCCTGTTAGCTAGCCACAAATGTCCAAGTTGACCTCCTTTTGTTATAAGATCCTTAAGGCAGGTATTGTTCCTTTTTGTATTCATGACCCTAGCACTTTAGCACAGTGCCTGGCATATTCCATGTTCTTAACATGTTTTGTCATGCTTCATGATTTCAACAGATTAATTAAGATACAACAGACCAAGGAATTTAGGTTCTGCGGAGGACTTGGGACTGTATTTTCTACTGGGTGGAGGGAAAATATGTCATAGGTTCCCAATCCAAGAGGTCCTTTGGAGATAGTTTGTCTTGTAGGTAGGGAAGACCCAGGAGGGGACACATGAAGTCCCAGCAGAATAGTAGGCAATGAGAAAAGAGTGCCTTTCAGTGATGTTGGCACCTAAAACAAAACCTCCTTTTACCTGCTATTAGTTCTGGATTTATTAGGTATCCTCCAGAGCCTGCTATATACTCATTTATTTTTCTTCTTGGTTCACCATGCCCTGAGTGGTTATTTCTTCTCATCTCTTTCATCTGTTTTTGATTCTGATGGACTTTTTACTTTTGGTCCTTTGCCAAGGTCTCCAAAGCAACAGTTACCTTGATTGTTTTTATTCCTTTCTCCCAGTCCCTACCCCTTATCCTATCAGCTTTCTATAGAGGAGTGATGGGGAAGTACAACTTCTTGGCTTCTAATCAGTCATCATTCTATACTAGCTCTTTAGTAGAAGCCTGATTCATTATAACTTCCATGTGCACAAATGCATTAAACCTTAATTAAAAAGAAATGAAAGTTCCTTTTGATTCTACCCCAAAGATTCTCATCCTTCCCTCTCTTCCTCAAACTGCTTAATATTTCCTGTCTCTATGATTCTTTTTTTAAATTCCCTCTTCCTCCCAACTCTGTCTATGAATATCTATGTATAAATGTATACACACCTATACACACAGATATATATATTACACATATATATACATATCAATATGTGTGTATTCTTTTTCAAAATGACTATTTTGCATCGAATCTTCATAGACTTAGTTCTTTAACCTTTGAAATGGTTCAATACTTGTGTTTGGTTTCTAATACTTGACTAGCACTGAATGCAATATAGCCAAAGGGGCTTAGGAGAATTGGAGTTGAGGTCTAGTATAGCACTGGGAAAGGGAGATACTATTGGGAGATTAAGAATAAACCTAGTGTCCCAGGGTGATGTATACAAAATGAATCAAAATAAACCCTACTTTAATATCCTTTGTTTGAGGTCAGGAAGCAAAAGGCAAGAAATAAAGAACATACTCCATAAACCGAGAGGTAATTTTTTTGTTGTTGTTGTTTATAATATTGTTACTGATGATGGTAATCAAATTGCTCTGAAAAGAAAACAGCTTTCCATTTCATTTCATGGTCTTAATGAATAGATCTCCATTTATGCCACTACAAAGTAGTTTCTGGGTATGGGCTCTTCTCTTTCAATGTAGTTAGAATAATGGATGATCTTTTCTGCAATTACTGGGGAGTAATTAAATCTGTGGATTTTGCTGACAACTTCTACCAGCCAAGCACTCAGCCTTGTTTTTGGAGGTTTATTATATCAACTGGAAGGCAGTTTTCTTGCACAACCCTGCCCCAGAGGAGGGGTTTCAGACTTGATGGCAGACAGCACCTTTTGAAATGCAGTCTGGGGACTGCTAAGCAGAGTTTGAGGGAGGGAAGAATAGCATTTGTATTGGGGTATATTATAATAATATGAGTAGCGTGGACACAAGTATTAGCCTGGGAGCCAGAAAGGTGTAGATTCAAATCTTTCCTATGACATTTGCTAGCTGTGTGATACAGGGTAATCCCAAATCATGGCATGTATCCAGCAGGGTTGCTAGACTTGGAATCAGGAACATTTGTTCTCAAGTAAATCATTCAAACTCTTTTAATTTTAATTTCCTTATTTGTCAAAAATGGATGAAAATACCATCAAGAGTCTTAATAGGGCTTTTATGAAGCTCAGTGATAAAGTGCTTTTAAAACATTGAATATATACATATATAATGCCAGTTTTCATTATTACTATTATTATTAGGGAATAGAATAAGATCTATGATTTTGTTATTTTAGGGAACCAACCCCCAGGTAATGAAACTCTGTTTATATATATAGGTCATCACCTTCTCTGCACCTATAGTTTTAATGAGTTGCCTATAGCATTGAGAAGATTGGTGACTTGCTCAGGACCACTAGACAGTATTTATTGGTGGCAAGTCTTAAACCAGATGATTCTGGCTTCAAGACCGACTCTCTATCCACTCTTCTGTGTTGCCTATAATTTTTATTATTATTATCCTTCAAATATAGTTGTTTTTAAATTATAATACATTATTTTATACTATATATATTATTATATATTAAACATATACTATATCTACATCACATATTCATATTTCCTGTGTCTATTCAAGGTTTAGAATTGCAGAGGTTGTAGGTATTAAAGGTATTGACCAAGGGAAGCTTAAATGAGCCTAATTATTAGGAAGAAGGTAAACCCAGATATTCTCAAACTATTATTATCTTAGTTATTTGGTCTTAGGATGATAGAATCATAGATTTAAAGCTAGAAAAGGACTTTGAGGTACTCTATTATAGGGGGAATTGTCAAATTACCTTGTGACTTCAGATTTCAGAGGTACACTGTTGAAGCATTTTGAATGTGACAGTGTGTAGTAGACTGAGGAGATGTAGACTACAGAGATGCACACTTTAGCCAGACTAAGATAAACTGAAATTATTTGCATTGATGGTTATAATTTTGTTGGGAGTTATTACTTAGGGATGTCTTTTAGGAATGATTAGTGTATTCTTTCAATTTCTATTGAATTCTCTGGTTCTAGAATACTAGGACAGTTTTCCATAATTTCTTGAAAGATGATGTCCAGTCTCTTTTTTTGATCATGACTTTAGGTAGACCAATAATTTTAAAATTATCTCTCCTGGATCTATTTTCCAGGTCAGTTGTTTTTCAATGACATATTTCACATTATTTTCTGTTTTTTTCCTTTTTAAAAAAATTTATTTCATCGTTTCTTTATTTCTCATAAAGTCATTAATTTCCATTTGCTCAATTCCATTTTTTATTTTATTTTTTTATTTATGTTTTTAAATTTTTTTTTTAAATTAAAGCTTTTTATTTGTATAACATATGTATGGGTAGTTCCCCAGCATTGATCTTTACAAAGCCTTCCATTACAAATTTTACCCCCAGTCCCCTCCCCTCCCCTAGATGGCAGGAAGTCCACTACATGTTAATAATGTTGAAATACTTGACGAGTTATGCAAGAAAAATCCTATCTACAAGAAAAAAAAGAAAATCAGAGAAAGGTAACACAATGAAAGCAAACCTCAATAGAGAGCATGAAAATGTTATGTTGTGGTCCATATTTCATATCCCTCTCTCTGGGTGGATATGGTTTTCTTCAGTGAACAATTGGAACTGGTTTGAGACAATTCTTTGTTGCAGAGAGCCATGTCCATCAGAATTGATCATCATGTAATATTGCTGTTGCTGTGTATAATGATCTCCTGGTTCTGCTCATTTCACTCAGCATCAGTTCTTGCAAGTCTCTCCAGGCCTCTCTGAAATCATCTTGCTGGTCGTTTCTTACACAGCAATAATATTCCATAACATTCATATACCATAATTTATTCAGCCACTCTCCAAATGATGGGCATCCATTCAGTTTCCAATTTCTAGCCACTACAAAACGGGCTGCCAGAAACATTCTTGCACATGTGGGTCCCTTTCCCTCCTCTAAGATCTCTTTGGGAGATAGGCCCAATAGAAACACTGCTGGGTCAAAGGGTATGCACAGTTTGATAACTTTTTGAGCATAGCTCCAAATTACTCTCCAGAATGGTTGGATCCATTCACAGTTCCACCAACAATGTATTAGTGTCCCAGTTTTCCCACATCCCCTCCAATATTCGTCATTATCTTTTCCTGTCATTTTAGCCAATCTGACAGGTGTGTAGTGGTAGCTCAGAGTTGTCTTAATTTGCATTTCTCTGATCAATAGTGATTTGGAGCAACTTTTCATATGACTAGAGATGGTTTTAATTTCATTATCTGAAAATTGTCTGTTCATATCCCTTGACCACTTATCTATTGAAAGGTGGGTTGAATTCTTATATATATATGAGACAATTCTCTATATATTTTAGAAATGAAACCTTTATCAGAACCATTAAATGTAAAGATGATTTCCCATCAATTCCAATTTTTAAGGCATTATTTTCCTCAGTGAGCTTTTGTACCTACTTTTCCATTTGGCCATTTTTTAAAAGCATTTTCTCCCTCATTGGCTTTTTGTATTTCCTTTTGCATCACTCTCATTTCTCTTCCCAATTTTTCCTATATCTCTCTTGATTTTTAAAATTCCTTTTGAACTGGTCCATGGCTTGAGATCAATTCTTATATTTCTTGGAGACTTTGGATGTAGAAACTTTGACTTCTTTTGTATTTGTTTTGATCTTTCTTGTCAACATTGTAACTTTCTATGACCAGAATCTTTTTCTGTTGTTTGTTCATTTTCCCAGCTTATGTTTTGGACTTTAATTCTTTGTTAATGTACAGCTCTGCTTCCAGGATGGAGGGTGCAATGTCCTAAGTTTCAGTGGTTTTGTTCAGCTGTTTTCAGATATCCTTCTAGGGATCTGTAAGTTTTTAGTTCTTTTAAGGTGTTAGGAAAGAGAAGTGTGTTTACTACTCTTCTGGCCCATGCTGTGGTCCTTTCTGCTCTAGAACTGTGAGGAGGGACCCTGATCCACTCTGGCTATAAATTCTAATGTGCTAGTGCTCCTTCTCACCCTGGAACTAGGAGCCAGACTGTGTCCTGGATCTGAGTGTGGGCAAAGTAATAGAGCAGTGCTAGCAAAGAGACCCCTGTGATCTCCATCTGACCAGATGTTTGACCCCCCTCCTGTCTGTGGGCTGACCTCTGGAAGATGCTGCTTTTGCTGCTGCTGCTGCTAATTTTGTGGGTCCTGAGGGCTTTTCCTGGCCTACTGGGGCTCCCCATACACTCCAGTGCCTTTCCTGACAACCTTCCAGGTGTCTTTGGTGTCTGTGGACTGAGAGGTCAGGAAACTGAAGCTGCTGCTACTGATTTAGATAGCCTGTGCCAGACTGTACTGCATTTCCACCCTTGTACAACAGACCTTTCCTGCTGAACTTCTTAGTTGTCTTTGCCTGAAAAATTATTTCACTTCATCTTTTTGTGAGCTCTCATGCTCTCACAGTTGTTTAGAGTCATTATTTAAAAGTGTTTTCAGGGGTTTGGGGAGAGCTTAGGCATGTGCCTGCCTTTATTCCTCTATCTTTGCTCCAGTTCCCTGCACTAGTCAGTAAAGGCTAAATATTCTCCTTCTTTCTTTTGTACTGGTTTTAATGAAATATATACTAGTCAAAGTCAGTTGGTTTACCATAGTGATGGGAATTATTTATTAAAAATCTGATCAAGTTTTTATTTTCAGACACTAAAGGAGTAGATTTAATTTACCTCTCTGATTTCAGTTAAGAATACTCATAACCTTACTTTTTAAAAAATTGTCTATTGCTACTTTTGGCAGTTTATCCTAGTGCCACTTGGCATTCTTAAGTAAAAGCTATTGTGAATGCCTAATTCTAACCTGATGGATTTACACTGTAATTTTGGACTATATGACCTTTGAGATCTCTTACATCTCTGACTTTCTGTGATTATATGACTACAGCTGTGACCTCTACTTTCTCTACTGTCACTCATTTTTCAACCTCTTTCAATCAGGTATCTGACCTCCTTACTAAACTGAAATTACTCTTTCCAAAGTTATCAGTGATCTCTTATTTGCTAAAGCCAATAACCCATTCTCAATTTTCATCCTTCTTGACAACTCTGCAACATCTGACATTGTTTTCTCTTA
>JAJPUD010008585.1:68232-86995 GCA_023553655.1 Myrmecobius fasciatus | reverse complement strand
AAGAAGAAGAAGAAGAAGAAGAAGAAGAAGAAGAAGAAGAAGAAGAAGAAAAATTGGGAAAGGAATTGAGAACTTTGGAAAAAAGGACACAGAAATTGTAAAATAGATTTGGTAAAATGGAAAAAGAAAACAGCTCTTTGAAAAACAGAATTGGTGAAATGGAAACTGAGAACAATTCCTTTTTTTATTAATACTTTTTATTTGCAAAACATATGTATGGGTAATTCCTAAACATTAACCCTTACAAAGCTTTCCATTACAAATTTTCCCCCCTACTCCCCACCCCCCCCAGATGGCAGGACATCCACTACATGACAATCATGTTAGAATACTTAAGAAATCAAATATATGTATAGTTGTTGCATCATTTTTTGTGCAGGAGAAATCATATCTACAAGAAAGAATAATCTGATAAAGGAAATACAATGCAAGCAAACCTCAATAGAGAACATGAAAATGCCATGTTGTGGTCCACATTTCACATCCCTCTCTCTAGGTGTATATGGCTCTCTTCACCGAACAATTGGAACTGGTTTGCAGCATTTCGTTGTTGAAGAGAGTGATGTCCATTAGAACTGATCCTCATATAGTATTGTTGTTGCCGTGAATAATGATCTCTTGGTTCTGCTCACTTCACTGAGCATTAGTTCATGCAAGTCTCTCCAGGCCTCTCTGAAATCGTCCTGCTGGTCGTTTCTTACAGAACAATAATATTCCATAACATTCATATACCATAATTTATTCAGCCACTCTCCAATTGATGGGCATCCATTCAGTTTCCAATTTCTAGCCAATACAAAAAGAGCTGCCACAAACATTCTTTCACATGTGGGGCCCTTTCCTTCCTTTATGATTTCTTTGGGATATAAGCCCAATAGAAACACTGCTGGGTCAAAGGGTATGCATAGTTTGATAACTTTTTTAGCAAAGCTCCAAATTGCTCTCCAGAATGGCTGAATCCGTTCACAGCTCCACCAACAATGCATCAGTGTCCCAGTCTTCCCACATCCCCTCCAACATTCATCGTTATCTTTTCCTGTCATTTTAGCCAATCTGACAGGTGTGTAGTGGTACCTCAGAGTTGTCTTAATTTGCATTCTGAGAACAATTCCTAAAAAATGCAATTGGTAAAATGGGGAAAAAACCCAATTAATAAAACAATTCATTTAAAAGTTCAATTGATCAAATGCAAAAGGAGTTTGAAAAGCTAACAAGAAAATAATTCACTAAAAATTAGAATATAATAAATGGAAGTGAATGACTCAATAATACATCAAGAATCAGACAAACAAAACAAAAAAAATAAAAAAAAATAAAAGAAAATGTAAAATGCCTCATTGGAAAAAACAATTGACCTAGAAAACAGATCCAGGAGAGATCAGTTTTAAAATTATTGGACTACATGGAAGCCATGTGGTCCATCACTAAATCAGTCTAATCTGATTTAGTGTGATCACTAAAAGAGACTAGACTTCACCTTTCAACATCTTATCAAGGAAAACTGCCCTGATATCTTAGAACCAGAAGTAAAATAATCATTGAAAGAATCCACTGATTATCTCCTAAAAGATCCCAAAATGAAAACTCCAGGAATATTGTAGCTAAATTCCAGAATTATCAGATCAAAGAGAAAATATTGCAAGCAGCCAGAAATGTTATAGCATCTACTAAATATACAGGCTAATAAGAGCACTTGCTTTAACAAACAAAATTCATTAGTGATCAATAAACAAATCACAGAGATATAGTGTTGGAGGCTGACTTGAAGCTCATATGGATGAAACCCCAGGGGTAAAACTGGTAGGGACAGAAGCAAACTGCAGCTTCAGGAGCTCTCTCAAGCCAAAGACAGTAAGAGGATATAGTAATTGAACAGAAAGATTATAGGGGAACTTTGTGCTAGCACTGGATCTAAGACCAGATGCTGTTTGGCATTTCTTTTGCCCAAACCCACTTCTGGGTTATAGTTCAATGGTAAAAAGAAAAGAACTCTTTTGGTCAAGAAAGAGTGGAAGCACTAAGGGTCACTATCTTTTTTGGTCACAAGGGATCAGGCACCCCAAGAAATAATATTACTTATGGTTCCAGTGGATAAATGAAAAACTTGATTTCAAGTCCCAAGAGAATAAGAATTCTAAGGAGATATATCAATTATAATCAAGGGATCAGTGGCTCCTTCTGGGCAGGGAACCAGAGTGTAGACGAGGAGAGCAGTAAACACACATCTTCCCAGATCACATCTCTTGGAAGCATTAAAAATTTTCAAACTACCATTAATTCTGAAAGCAGGATTGCAAAAAAGTTTGAAGCTTGTGACATTAACCCTCTCCCACCTTCATACCAGGAACAGAGTTCTTCTATAACATAAAGTTCAAAATCAAGAAATAGGGTAGAAATATGAGCAAATAAAAATAACAACATAGAACCTGACTAATACAGTTTACTATCAAGAGTATCAAGACACAAACTCAGAAGACAATGAAGTCTAGACAGCTAAAAGCAAAGCCTCAAGTTAAAAAAAAAGGCAAATTGAACATAAGTCCAACAAAAATTCCTGGAAGAGTTAAAATATGAATAGTAGAAGAAAAATAACAGTAGTAGAGAAAATAGGAATACTAAAATAAATAAGAGCAATGGGGGGAATGGGTTAAAAATTAAAGCAAAGAAAAAAATTATGAAAATGCAATTAACATCTTGGTAAAAGAGGCACAAAAATACTGAATAAAATGTTACCCTGAAACTAAAATAGAAAAGGAGGTATAAAAACTGATGAAAAGAGCTGCATAAAAACAGATTTTACTAAGTAGAAAAAGAGGTGCAAAAGCATCCTGAAGAAAGTAAATTTTGGCATAATTGGGCAAATGGAAATTAAAGACTTTGTGAAATATTAAGAAACAATACAACTGTTAAAAAATAAAAAGAAAATGAAATACATCGTTAAGAAAACAATTGACCCTGAACATAGTTTGAAGGGAGATAGTGGAAGACCTATTGACTATCTGAAACCCATGATCATGAAAAGAACACAAGCATCATATTTCAAGAATTTATAAAGGAAAAATACCAAAACTAATGTTGCCAAAATTAGAGGGAAAACAAAAACTGGAAAAAAAATTGCAACAGTCTTCTCTGCTAAAACCTCATTTCCCAAATATATAGTAAACTAAGATAAATTTATGAAATTTAAGGGTATTCCCGGTTGATAAATAGTAAAAAGATTTGAAGATGCAGTTTTAGAAGAAGAAACAAAAACTATTAATAGTCATATAAAATGCCCTAAATATTGATTAGAGAAATGCACATTAAAACAACTCTGAGATACTGCTTCACAACTATCAGATTGGCCAACATGAGAGGAAAAAGCACATGATGAATCCTGGTGAAGATATGGAAAAAATGAGCACTGTTGAACTGATCTAACCATTTTGTAGAACATTTTGGAATTACACTTGAAGAGCTACAAAATTGTTCATATCCTTTGACCCAGCAATACCATTACTAGGTCTACATCCTAAATAGATTAAAGAATAGAAAAAAAAAATCTCTATGTATAAAAATATTTACAGTAGCCCTTTTTTCATGGAAAAAAATTAGAAATTGAGTGTATTCTCATCAATTGGGGAATGACTGCACAATTTGTGATACATGATTGTCATAGAATACTATTGTGTGAAACGAAATAATGAATAGGTGGTTTCAGAAAAAACTAAGAAAACTTACATAAACTTAGGTAAAGCCAATTGAGTAGAACCAGCAGAACATTGTCCATGGCAACAGCAATATTGTAAAGATAATCAAGTGTCGTTTAGCCACTATGCTCAAGACAATGATCAAGATGATTTCAAAGCACCCAATGATGAACAGTACTATCCACCTCCAGATGAACTCTGAAAGCAGATTGGAGCACACTATTTTTTAAAACATTTTTTTTTTTGTTTTGCCTGTTTTCTTTTGCAATATAGCTAATATGGAAGTATGTTTTGCATGACTCAATGCATATAAGCAACATTAGATTGTTTGACTTTTCAAGAAAGGGGAGAAATGAAGGAAAGAAAAGAATTTGAAATGCAGAAAAAATTTGAATATGATTATTCAAATTTTTACATGAAATTGATATATATATTTAAGAAAAATATGCTAAAATAAAAATTGATAAAGATCTTTCTAGTTTCTTTTCCTGTTGTTATCCTTCCAATTTCATACTTAAATGCCCTAGTAATTGCATTGCTTAATTGGGTCTTTTATCAAACTTTTTAAAATTTTTTTGCTCTATTTTATCTTGCTTTAGCCTAAAATCAAATTGAGCATTTATGGATCATCAGATAAGGGAAATGATGAGAAATTATGTCAGAGACAGTAAAGCATCCTCAGTTTGGAGGCAGGGGAACACTGATGATTTGAAACTCCATGAAACCGGGATAGGAGCTGACCTCTGTGGATCCTTTGATACTTTGTCACACACTCCAACAAACAAAAAGTACCTGCCTTCTGAAAGATACTTTTATTAGTTGGTGAAGATACATATAACAAACAAATAAAAGAAAAGTCATTACCTTCAAAGTTCTTTCATTTTTCTGGAAGCATACAGTATGTAAACCTCAGGTTCTTATTTCAAGGTCAGTAAACCTCTAAGGAATCTGTTTATCAACTTCAAGGGATATGATGAACTTGGATGGGAAAAGTAAATACAGCCTTATTTTCACTATTAACCGCCTTTTGTCAGTTCCTTTAATTATGAATGTAGGTAACAAACTTCATTCTTGAAAGGAGTGCATTTAAACAGAAGTCAAGGAGGTCTTTCCCCTTCCTTCCTTCCCTTTACCCCTCTCTGTCTTATTGTATCTTATTACAATTAGATATGTATATACATGATAATTTGAGGAAGGAGAGAAAAAAAGCAAGATGATGAGGAAAGGCTTCCCAGCATAGAAGGTAGCATATAAGCTGAGTGTTTATGGAAAATAGAGATTCTTAGGAGATAGAAGTGAGGAGGAAGTTCAGTTCAGGCACTTCAGAGCATCTCTGCAGAGGTCTAGAGGTAAGAGTTGAAATACTAAGATTGTAAATAGTTTAGTTTGATCATAAGGTATAGTTCATGAAGGGTAGAAATGTCACATTACATCTACTAAGGGAGGTAGGATTTCAAAGTTGAATTTTAACTTTCAAACTGAGGAGATTATACATTATATCCTAAAAGTAATAGGGAACCATGGAAGTTGCTTGACTAGGTGAGTGATGTGACTAAAATTGCACTTTAGCTAGCTAATGTTGGCAGCTAGGTAGAAAATAGACAAGGAAAGAAAGAAGCTGAGCACAATTAGACTAAGTAGGAGGCATTTGATTAGTTTGGATTATAATCAAAACTAATGAAATAGAGCAGTGATGCTGTGAATGAAGGGAAGGGGACAGATACAAGAGATTAATTGTGAAATGATTGTTTATATGAGATGAAAGAGAAGAAAGTGATTAAAAAGACCAAATAGTGTGAGCCTAGCAGCACATCAATTTTTGTGGTCCTGAATATGGATGATAAACATATAAAATACATAAAACAAAAAATTGAGGCATGGTAAGGTGATGATGATGATGATGATAACTAACCTTTATATAGCTTAAGTTTTATAGAGCACTTTACACATCTCATTTTATTCTTACAACAATCTTGAGAAGTAGATGCTACTGTTATTCTTATTTTATTGAGGCATATGGAAGTTTTCATGATTTGCCACATAATTCACAGAGTATCTGAGGCTGGATTTGAATTCAGGTCTTCTTGATTCCAGGTCCCCACTATGTCATCTGACTAAGATTACCTAATAACTATATTTTCTAAATGTCACTGTGTAGCCTTACATGGACAGACAGCAAGGCAAAGTAGAAAAAGAGCTCATTGCAGAGATAGGAAGTCTTAGTATCAAGCTCTATTCTCTAACATGTCCTTGTCTATGTTATCCTGAACTACATGAATTTCTTGGTGCTACCAGGCAACTGCTACAGAACATTTGATGATTTGCATTGATAGAGGGAACATCTTCACTGAAAGTTTACCAGTAGAATTATGAACCTGAACCAAAATAAACAAATAAAGGCTTTGGTTGATAGTTCTTCAACCAAACTTGAATCCTTTCTAGTTTTCTGAGACCTATCAGAATTTCCATTCTGAGTCCCTAGTGTTCATACAGTATTTGACAACCTTTGGAAGTATCACTTCCAAACCACAAGCTGGTACAGAGTAGGACTTTAGAGTAAGCATTTCAGAAATTAGCTCTCAATAAATTAGTAAAACTTTTCTTTTTTTCTTTTCTTTTTTTCTTTATTTTTTTTAATTAAAACTTTTTATTTGCAAAACATATGTATGGGTAATTCTTCAACATTGACCCTTACAAAGCTCTCTGTTACAAATTTTTCCCCCCTAATTCCCACCCCTCCCCTAGATGGCAGGAAATCCACTACATGTTAATTATGTTAAAATACTTGATAAATCGAATATTTGTATACATATTTCCACCCTTATTGTTGTGCAAGAAAAATCATATCTACAAGAAAAAAATCAAAGAAAGGAAATACAATGCAAGCAAACATCAATAGAGAGCATGAAAATGTTATGTTGTGGTCCACAGTAAAACTTTTCAATGCAGTTGTCTTACTCAGTAGAAACCTAGGGAAAGACCTGCAGGAGAAAAAACAAATATATATGGTCAAACAACAAGCCCAAGTAGTCAAGCAAACAATTTACTCTGGTGCAGTTGCTGAAACAAATATGGCAGAGAAACATCTACTATCCTCCCTGCTCTTCAAAATCTTCTCTTTTTCTGACTAAATGCCCACAAATCTTTCATAAAGCCTGGATCCTTAGAAGACCTGGTCTCGAGTCCTTCTCACCATCCTGGTTAAAACTTCTTATGGATTGTATGCCATCTCATTAATGTCTATTGTTATACTTTCCTATGTTATAAATAGGGTAGCTCATTGGACAAAGCACTGGGTTTGGAATCAGAAAGATTCTTCTTTCTGAGTTTAAATATGATCTCAGATACTTACTACCTTATTTGCCTCAGTTTCTTCAACTATAAAATGAGTTGGAGAAGGAAATGGCAAAATTCTTCAGTATCTTTGTCAAGAAAACCCCAAATGAGAATCTGCAAAGAGTTGAACATGAATGAATGAAAAAACGTTACAAATAGATAAATCAAGGCACAATGAGAGTAAATGAATGCATATGATCATAAAGGGAATGAGTTATAGAGCTGGGACTAAAACCAATATGCCCTGAATCCCAGCCTTAGGTCCTTCTATTAGACTACATTGCTTTATATCCGAATTTCTCTATGGTCAAAGAGAATTTTTCATTAGCAAGTGTGAAAATCACCCAAGTGACCCCAGCTCAATTTACTTAATGGCTATTGAGTCTGCTTCAGCTGCAGATGCAAGATCTTCCAGTCTAATGAAATTGAGGTATCTTTAGGGAAAGAAGATATTGATATAGAAACAGAAGAAATGTACTGTTTATTACATTCCAAATGACAAAACCTTCTGGGTGGTTGGATACAGATCATCTAAAAGAAAGCATGGAAAACAGCTAGTGCCCCCAGCTGTTTCAAAAGACCAGGTCTGGACCCTCTGGCATGTGTCTCGCTTCACTTCAGTAACCCTGCATTCTTTCCCATTGATTTCTCATGGATGACTTTTCCATCTTTCCCAGATTCACAATAGCTGTTTGGTAGTCTTATTTTCTGGAACTGAGGGCCTTTTACAAAAAAAAGGTATGTGGAGTTTAGGAGTTTCTAGAAAAGGAAGAAGTACAGGACTAGACCTGTAATTCCATTGACATAGAAAATTCTAGAGTAAGTAATCTTCCCCCCAGCTATGAAGGGCAATACTTTCTTTGCAACGTAGACAGTGCTCTAGACCAGTGGTGGAAATTCAGCAGAAAGGGAAAGGGACCACTCTAGCATTGAAAAGCCCTAGAGACTACATATTAACTTAGAAAATCACATGTCAATATTATCTTTGTTCTATTGTATTTTTATTTATTTTTTAAATGTTCCCTATATTTTAATATGGTTCAAGATGTTTGACACCTCTGTCCTAGAAATCTAGGTAGAAATAGTAGAAATAAGTAACTTGCTTAGGATCAGTATATGTCAAAGTTGTTGTTCAATCATGTCTTACTCTTTGTCAGAGACGATGGAACGGTTTGCCATTTCCTTCTTTAGCTCATTTTAAACATGAGAAAACTGAGGTGAACATGGTTAAGTGACTTGCCTAGGTTCACATAACTAGTAAGTATCTGAAGCTGGATTTGAATTTACAAAAATGAGTATTCAGGCCAGATGCTCTATCAACCTACCTGCCCTAAGTGTCAGAGGCAGCAGCTAAATCAAGGCCTTCTTGGCTCTAGGGAGGATTTATTATAAGTACCTTTCAAAATCATAATACCCTTCACAAAAGGTTTAAAGGGTACAGCTTCTTGAATGCTCATCACTTGGAAGAAGAAAATGGGATTTTGAGTCGAATGTTGGGTGAATGTCCTGATAGAATGCTAATTTTTTTTTGCATTGTGACCATGAGTTATGTATTCAAATTGTATATGATTTTCTTCTAGGAGAGAAAAAGACCTCAATGAAGCATAGTCTCATCTGTGGATAAGCTGATAAAATTACCATTGCTAAAAACATAACATAATAATACCGAATGCCTGATGGGACCCAATGATATTGATAGTGAACCTTAGGACATCCAGTATGTCTCTCTTTTCCTTGTCCCTAGTACCAATCTTACAACAATGAGCCCAGAATGAGAGTCTCATTTTGTCAAAATAAGCAATGAATGACTCTTTTCTCCATGGGATATTTTTATCTCTAAATTTTTATGCTGTTCTGCTTGTATACCTGAGCAATAATCAAGACAGTATCTATATAGCTCAAATCATTTCTATTTCCTCTTTTGCAAGAGAAATGCTACTGTCTCACCCTCGTTTCAATTTAAAATTTTCATCATCTACTCTCATCTTGACCATTGCTGTAAGAGAATACACTTCAATGGTAGTTACATCAGGTCTTGACCAAAGGCTACTGAAATGGACCCTAGCAGGGCCTCTGTTTGTAGTTAAGGGCAGGAGAAGAAGAAAAAAAGTTGTTGTTGCCCACCAGGACAGATGCAGGGGGCTTGGGTTGTGGCAAATAGGACATGGTTAACCACACACCCAGGTGCAAGGATCTTGGGTTCTAGTATACAGGATGCCCACAGAGGCAAGCATTCAGGAGCCTTGAAGGACTTGGGGATCTGCTGTGCTGAATGAATGAATTGGGTTTACACCTGACACCTGACTCCTGAGGTTGGAGAAGTTGGTGGGAAGTAGGGAGATAGTTCAGAGGAGACACCACAAGGAAAAGAGAAAGAAAGCTAAGAAAGAGATAATTAACAGAAAACCTCACAGACTGAGAGACTTTTGAAGCATCCAAGGGAACAGCTGCTGGGAGATGGGAACCTGCAAAAGGGGCTAGTAGATCTTTGGGCAAATTGCCAAAGCTTAGTTCTCAGCCATGGGCCTTGATCCAGGATGACTTTTATTTTCTATTAGGGAAGGGAGGACTGGTAGGTGGAATCAGGAATTTCTTTCCTAAGTAATTTATGTTTTTCAGTTGATTGAATACTAGATTATTGAATTCCATTGTTTGTGCTTTGATCGACTTCTTTTTTTTTTTAAATACCAGATGGCTTTTGTTGACTGCTGCTTTGTAAAATAGTTTGAGATGTAGAAGTCATTTTCATCCTTTGTCTCTACCTCTTTTCATTTTTTCATTGATATTCTGGGTCTTTTATTTTTCCAAAGGAATATTTTGTTATTTTATTTAATTCTATAAGGCAACCTTTGGATAACTTGATTGGAATAGCATCAAAACTATAAATAAATTTTTGTAGTATTGTCATTTTATTTTGTTATATTGGCATTGCCCAATCATGAGAATTGAATAAGTTATTCTTTATTTCTTTAAAGTACACTTTGTAATTGAATCTATTCAAGTATTTTGTGTGCTTTGGTAGATTTATTCTCAGATATTTTATGTGTTTTAATTGTTTGGAATATATTTCCCCAATTATTGCCTCTTGAATTTTGCTTTTATAGAAATGTTGTTGGTATTTGAGATTCATTTTGTAGCTTACAACTTTGTTAAAGCTATTATTTAGCATCTTTGCTTATTCCTCAGGATTTTCTATGTATATCATTAAATTTTCAGGAGACAAAGATAATTTTCTTGTCTCTTTATTTCCACTTTGTTCTTATGTATTAATTTCTTTCTAGTGTCCTAAAGTTATATCTAAGCATTAATATGATTACATTGACAAGTAAGCATAGAGTGAATAGAATGCCAGGTCTGGAATTAGGAAGACTCTTTTTCCTGAGTTCAAATCTGACCTCAGACACTTAGTACCTGTAAGATCCTGGACAAATTACTTAACTCAGTTTGCTCCTCTGTGAAGTGAGCTGAAGATGAAAATGACAAATGATACCAATATCTTTGCCAAGGAAATTCCAAAGGAAATCATATAGTCAAATATGACTGAAATATGACTAAGCAATAAACAGAATGATATCAAATAATGGTGAGCAAATCTTTGTTTTGCATATATGTTTAGAAAAGTTTCTGGTTTATTATCATTGCCTATCATGCTTACATTTGGTTTTAGATAATTTTATGATATTAAAAGAAGGTCTTCATATAGAGGGAGGTTCTTTTTTTTAGCATAAATAAATGTCTTACTTTGAATTTTTCTTCATCTATTAAGATAATCATGTGATTTTAATGTTTTTTAATATTTAATTTTGTTGATTTTTTTAAATGCTGAACTATCTTTGTATCTTTGGGATAAATCAACTATGATAGTTTTGATTCTTCTCAGCAATACAGTGATCTAAGACAATTCCAATAGACTTGGGATGAAAATGCTATCAACATTCAGAGAGAACTATGGAAACAATGTGGATCAAAGCACATTATTTTCAATTTTTTTGTTTGCTTTTTTCCTCATGGTTTTTTCTTTTGTTATTATTTTTCTTTTACAAAATGATTAATTTGGAAATATGTTTAAAATGATTGTACATATATAATCTACATCAGATTGCTTGCTGTCTTAGAAAGGGGGAGAGATGGGAGGAAAGGAGAAAAAATTTGGAACTCAAATTCCTTCAAAAATGTCTTGAAAAAAAAGTCTTAAAAACTATCTGTACATGTAATTGAGGAAAAATTACATTTAAAGTCAAGAAATAAGCTGGAAAAATGAAAAAACAACACCAACAACAAACTTGACCATAAAAAGTACTATAATTGTAGACATAACCTCAGAAGAAGTCAACAATGTGGAAATAAGCAAAGCCTCAAAGAAAAATGCTTATTGAACCTATAAAAAAGAATATCTGGATGAGTTAAAGAAAAATAAAAATGGTAGAGGAAAAATTGAAAAAGGTAATGAGAATGAGGCAAGATAATAATTATGAAACAGAATTGGCTAAATGATGAAAGAGGTACAAAAACTTACTAAAGAAAATAATTTCTTAAAAATTAGAATTGGGCAAATGGAAAGTAATGATTCCAAGCAACTTCAAGAAACAATAAAACAAGGTCAATAGAATGAAGAAAATGTGAAATATATCATCAGAAAACAAAGGAGATATAATTTAAGAATTATTTTACTATCCAAAAACTGTACTAAAAAAAGAACATAGACATTACATTATGAAGGAAAACTGTCCTGACATCTTAGAACTTAAGATCAAAAAAATTTACCAATCACTTTCTGAAAGACATCAAATCTCCAAGAAATGTTATAACCAAACTCCAGAGCATCCACATCAAAGAGAAAATTCTTCAAGTATACAAAAAGAAATAATTCAAATATTGTTGAGTAACAGTCAAAATCACACAAGATTGAGCAGCTTCCACATTAAAGGAACAGAGGATTTAGAACATGATATTTTAAAAGTTAAAGGAGCTAGGATTTCAACCAAGAATAACCTACCCATAAAAATTGAGTATAATCCTTCGAGAAGAAACATGAATATTTAATGAAAGAGGACCTCCAAACATTCCTAATGAAAAGAGTGCTGAATAGAAAATTTGACATTTAAACACATGCTCTAGAGAAGCAGAAAAGGGTAAATATGAATAATCATAAGGAGGGACTCAATAAAAAAAAACTATTTACATTCCTATATGGGAAGATGATATATATAATTTCTAAGAATTATATCATTAGTTAGGCAGTTAGAAGGAGGAATATATATAGGCAGAGGGCATAAATGTGAGTAAATTATGTCAGGATGATTTTTTTTTAATTGTTGAATGAGAAAGAAGTATGCAATGGGAGAAGAGGTAAGAGAGAGGTAGAATAAAAAAAAATTTCTCATATAAAAGGCATGCAAAGAAGAGCATTTTTAGTAGAGAAGAAAATGTCATGTATAGAGCAGGCAGTGGTTGAATTCCACTCCCATTAGAATTGATTCAAAGAGGGAAGAATATATATATACACAATACATGTCCTTATACATACTGTCATTTGGATATATAAATTTATCTTATCCAGTGGGGAAATGGGAAGGGAATGAATAAGAAATATGAGGGGTGGAGATGATAAAAAAGAGGGCATATGAAAGGAGACTTTTGAGGAGGGACAGGATAGAGACATAGAGACAGAGACAGAGACAGAGACAGAGATAGAGACAGAGACAGAGACAGAAACAGGAACAGAGAGAAGAATAAACAAAAGAGAATAGGGTGGGTGGAAATACAAATCTAGTTAACATAACTTTGAATGTGAATGAAATGAGATCACCCATACATAAAACAGAAGTGTGCAGCAAAATGGATTTAAAACCAGTATCCAATCATTTGTTTTTTATAAGAGACAAACTTGAAAAAGAAAGACACACACAGAGTAAAAAATTTAAAATTCTGGAGCAGAATCAATTATGCTTCCTGAAAGTAAAGAAAGGCATGGGTAGAAATCATGATGTTAGACAAGATAAAAGAAAAATAGAACTAAGTAAAAGAGATAATCAAAGAAACTATATTTTGCTGAAAATATACTATAGACAAGAAAGTAACATCAATTTTTTTTGGCAAATTTCTCTGTTAAAGGCATCACTTCTCAAATATATAGGGAACTAAGCCAAATTTATTAAAAAAAAAAAAAATAAGAGCTATTCCCCATTTGATAAATGGTCAAAGGATATGAGCAGGTAATTTCCAGAAGAAGAAATCACAGTTCTTTATAATAATATGAAAAAATCCTCTTAGACATTATTGATTAGAAAAATGCAAATTAAGATAACTCTGAGATACCACCTTAGGCCTTTCAGAAATGAATAGTGCTGGTGAGGGAAAATAAGTACACTAATAGACTCTTGGTAGAGTAGTGAACAGATCTAACTGTTCTGGAGAATAATTTGGAACTAGGCCCAAAGGGCTATAAAACTATGCATACTCTTTGACTTATCAATGCTACTAATATCCCAAAATCAAAGAAAAGGAAGATCAAAGAAAAAGGAAGAGAACCTACATGAACAAAAATATTTATAGTGGCTCTTTTGGGAATGGCAAACAATTAGAAATTGAGAGAATGTGCATCAATTGGGGAATGGCTGAAAAAGTTGTGATATGATTATGATGGAATACTATTTTACTGTAGGAAATGATAAAGGAGGTAGTTTCAGGAAAACATTTCAGGAAAACATGATAAGATCTATATGAACTGTTATAAAGTGAAATGAGAAGTCCCAGGAAATTATTGTGCACTATTATAGCAATGTTGTAATGATGATCAACTGTGAATGACTTGGCTAGTCTGATCAATACATTGATCCAAGATAATTCCAAAGGATTCACAATGAAAATACGTTATCTACCTCTACAAAGAGAACTGATGAACTCTGATTGCTAATTGAAGTTTAATTTTCTCACTTCACTTTTTTTTTCTTTCAAAAATATGACTAATATGGAAATGTTTTGCATGCTGCAGTGAGAGAATCTGGAATTCAAATTTTAAAAGAAAGAATGCTAAATAGAAATAATAAAATTTTAAAATACAAAAATAAAATCAATTTGTGGAACAAAAATTGAAAATAAAAATGACATTAAAAAACAAATAAACATTGACTCACCCACAGGGTGTTGTGAGGTTTAACCTATTATATTTTGAGTCTATTGAGTAATTTCTCTTTTTCTTGGTATTTTAGACCAGTGGTAATTGCTCAGTTTTTTCAGTCATGCTCAACTCTTCACAATCCCATTTGGGGGTTTTCTTGATAGAGATAATGAAGTAACTTGCCCTTTCCTTCTCCATCTCATTTTACAAATAAGGAAATTGAGGCAAACAGGTTTACGTGATTTTTTCCCCATGGCCAAATATGTATTTAGCCTGAATATGTATTTAAACTCAGGTCTTTCTGACTCCAGACCTATTACTTTGTTTACCATGCCACTTAGCTGCCTTAGACCAGTGCTATTAAACAAATAGAAATGGATCCCATTGGACCACATATTGACTTAGAAAACCACAAATTAACATTATATATGTTATATTCTGTCTTTATTTATTTTGTTAAACATGTCTTAATTATATTTCAACTTTTTTTTAACTGGAATTTTACAAGCCACATGTGGCCTGTGGGCCACAAATTTGACACCTTTTTTCTTGACTATGTAGATAGCTGAAATTAATTTATCTCTTATAAAATATGACCTGTTTTAGAGAGGTATAAGAAGGATTGAGAATTAGAGAAAATGTCTAGTCCTTCATAGTGTTGGTTGCCTCTCCTTGCCTAAAGAACCTGATTGGAATCTACTCTAACCAATTGCACTTAACAAGCCACCATCAGGGTTCAGGGGGCTTAGTGGTTTCTCCAATGTTTTCTGATTGTAGGCTGAAGGGAGCCATTCCACCTGTATCTTTCTATACAAATGTTAATTTAATTTTGTCATAAGCAACTTTAAAAATATTTATGTACTTCAGCTATTTCTACTCCTCCCCTCTTATTTTTTTCTGATGGTAGTTGCATATTCAAATTCTTCTCCTTATCCATGCATTTTTTTTTTTAGTTGGGGGCAATAAGGAGTGATTATCCCTCCTATCCCTTTTGCTAATTGGGAAAAGTATTACTAGCACCTTAGTCTCATTATATCCTCACCTGCCTCTTTGGAGTGAGTTTCATTTATCTTGGGACTGAAAGAAAGCTCAGAGTAAACTAGATGGATTTTTCTTCAGTTTATTTTTGGGGGGCCTTACCCCTTTATCCACTATAATGACTGACCAGCCCAGAGAGAAACAGCATTATTGTGGCAGGTAAGAACCCTTTACTCAAATCTACTGCTACCACTTGGACCTCTGGGTCTGAGCTCTATTCTGATGGAAATGTTCTAATCATTATATGCAAATTTGGAGATTAGGGGAGAGAAGGGGATAGAACCAACTTGTTCTATATTTTTTTAACTGTTTTGTTTATTTCTTCAGCATGTAACCAGTCAGTATCATCAATATAGTATACTGATCAACAACAATAAAATAAAAAAATAAATAAAATCTCTCCTCTCTGACTTTAACCATGTAGTTTGGGGGATCCCAGCTTCTATCTTAAATTAAGAGAAAGGAATCCCAATATCCTCCCCTAGTTTCTCCTCTTCCTCCTTATTCCTAACATTGAGTTACTCCAGTTAGAGAGACATATAATTTTCCTTTAATGTGTCAGTTTACTTTCAGCATTTAGATTGGTGGTCTAATTCTTTAGAAGCCCTCTCTGATTCCCAAATGACTAGAATAATCATACTGGCTTACTGAAAGGATTTGAGAAAACTTGTTCCACATCATAGTCCATTTTCATATGACAGAGGATCTGTTTACAAAAGAAAGAAAAAGCCTTCCAACTACAAAAAAGAAAAAAGCCCAAATAATAGGAGAAGGGCAGCATATTATCATGAGAAGCATGTTGGATATGGAATTAGAGGGCATGTCTTATGTTGGTTCTGCTATTTGCTACCTGGATAATCTTGGAAAAGTTATTTAATCTCTCTGGCCTTCAGGTTCTCCCACTATAAAATTAGTGGATTGGACTAGATGATTTTTCAAGTTTGAGTCAACAATTTTATAACTTTAGTTTTTTCTTGCTATTACTTTATTAATATAATCTTGGTCAAGTCATGTAACCTCACTTCTTTTTAGTTACCTTGTGTAGAAAGACCTATTAATACTTGTTTTCTTTACTTCCTTAAAAATTTTGCAAATGGGGGCGGAGCCAAGATGGCGGAGTGAAAAGGTGACTCTGTGTCCTCCTCCGATCTTCTCTCAAATCAACAATAAAATAAGCCTCTGAACTGATCTTTAAGTCAACGAACTCAGAAATATTTGGACACTGCTTGCTGATATCTCTGAAAAACTCCACATCAGGTTTGTCTAACTCGGACAGAGAGATAAACAGAGGACTCCAGTGTAGGCCGGAAGTGAGGGTGGGACTCAGCTCAGCTCATCATGGCAGAAATTCCAAACTCCAAACTCCAAATTCCAAACACCTGGAGTTTATCTGAGGCACTCGGGACACTCTGCCCTGATTAGGGGCAGGTGTTCTGGCAGACTTGCCTTGTTTAAGGAGTAATTTGGGCTTAGTCTTAGCCCCCACCGGACAAGCACCTTAAGTTAATTTGCGAAAGTGCCCCAGGGCAAAGATCTTCAGCTGCTGTTTCAGCCACTGTTTTTTTTCCCCACCTTAAAGAGATATCCATGCTGTCTAAAAAAAAAAAAAAATGAAGAAGCAAAAGAGAGCCCTCACCATAGACAGCTTTTATCGAGAAAAAGAAGGGATGATCCCAGATCCTGAAATTCCTTTAGACAAAATTCCAGAAGAAGTTATTAACGACCATCACTGGTCACTTTTTCAAAAGGCCTTTCTGGAAGATTGCATAAAGAACCTCAAAAGAGAGCTGGAGGATAAATGGGAAAATAAACTGAAATCAGTGCAAGAAGGATACAATAACTTGCAAGAAGGATATGATGCCCTGCAAAAGAGATATGAAAAAGACACCAATTTATTGAAAAATAAAATTAGTGAAGTGGAAAAAGAGTGCAATGAACAAAAAAATTCAAATGGCCAGTTACAAAAGGAGCTTAAAAAGGTAACTGAAGAAAAAAACACTTTAAAAATAAGAATTGAACAAATGCAATTGAATGACTCAATAAGACTTCAAGAATCAGTCAAACAAAAACAAAAAAATGAAAAATTAGAAGAAAATATGAAATATCTCCTAGGAAAAACAACTGACTTGGAAAATAGATCTAGGAGAGACAATCTAAGGATTATTGGACTTCCTGAAAGCCATGATGAAAAAAAGAATCTAAACACTATCTTCCAGGAAATCCTGAAAGAAAAGTGCCCTGAGATTGTAGAATCTGAAGGCAAAATCACCTTTGAAAGAATTCACTGATCACCTCCTGAAAAAGACCCCAAAATTAAAACCCCAAGGAATATCGTGGCTAAATGCCAGGATTATCGCATCAAGGAAAAGATTTTGCTAGCAGCTAGAAAGAAACAATTCAAATACCGAGGATCAATAATTAGAATCACACACGATTTGTCAGCCTCCACATTGAAGGATCGAAGGGCCTGGAACCAGATATTCCGAAGAGCAAAGTAACTTGGATTACAGCCAAAAATAGCCTATCCAGCTAGAATGAGCATTATCCTCGAGGGAAGAAGATGGTCCTTCAATGATATAGGTGAATTTTACCTATTTCTAATGAAAAGACCAGATCTGAACAAAAAATTTGACCTCCAAACACAGAACTCAAGAGATGCATAAAAAGGTAAAAAGGAAAGAACTCTTGAGAACTTTATTTCTACAAGGGGGATACTTAAAGTTTGGGGGTATAATTAACTAGATATTATTTTGATAATATGAAATAGAGAACTAGAGGGGGAAAGGTTGTCATACTGGGGAAAAGAGGGAAAAAGTGGTAAAATAAGATCTAAAAAAAAAGGAGGTAAAAACAAGGTAAAATCTCTTGAAGAGGCAAAGAAAACCTAATATAATTGAGAGAAAGAGGGGAGGGAGATGAGCATTGTGTAAATTTTACTCTCATCAGGTTGGTCTCTAAAAGTGTATATCAGACTCTTGATTTCACATAGAAACTTGTCTGTTGCTAGAGGGAAGTGGGAGGGAAAGGAGGAAAAGTAAGGGATAAACTAATAGAAGGGAAAATAGAAGAATCAGGGGAAAGGAGTAATAACAGGGGGAAGGGATCTAAAGGGTGGAGGATTGTTTGGGGGAGGGGGTCATCAAAAGGAAAGTACTGAGGAGGGGGGAAGGGAGAAAGGGGAAAGGAAAGGGGAAAACATAACTTGGGTAAATAAGATGGCAGGAAATAAAGAATTAGTTATTCTAACTGTGAATGTGAATGGGATGAACTCTCCCATAAAGCAGAAGCAGATATCAGACTGGATTAAAAACCAGAATCCCACAATATGTTGTCTACAAGAAACACATCTAAAACATAGTGACACATAGGATGAAGGTAAACAGCTGGAGCAGAAAATATTATGCTTCAGGTGAACAAAAAAAAAGCAGGGGTAGCAATCCTTATCTCAGATCAAGTAAAAGCCAAGATAGATCTAATCAAAAGAGATAAGGAAGGAAACTATATTTTATTAAAGGGTACCATAGATAATGTAGCACTAACTATACTAAATATATACACACCAAGTGCAATAGCATACAAA